>WOXC01005289.1:0-145000 GCA_011680675.1 Gymnobelideus leadbeateri
ATCAATCTAAGTCTGTTTAAATGAAGGAGGGAAAAATGAGTATTTGTCAGCTAGACAAATAGGATTTTAAGCATTCAAAATCCAAAATTCTTATATTAAAGTTCAATATCAATATAATCCAAGGATTCAGTAATGTAGGAGGTATCAGTTCTTAAGTATTCAACTATGCAAAAGTCATCTGAAAAGGAACTAGTCTGACTTGTAAAGACACATAAGAAAACACATTGCACAAGTAGGATCTAAAACAAAGAAAAAGTACCATTTTTTCCTAGTGGATCTAAAAAATTACGGGATCCAATTGATCAGATTTTTAGTATATAATGGTTCCAGTCCATCACCTCAAATACAAAGGGCCTATTGTTCATCCCAAAAAAAGAAGTAGCCAAAAGCAGTGCAGCTCCTTAAGTACAGTCTGTCTACTCTGCCTATTGAAGAGACAAATGCTTCCAAAAATATGGAGTCAACATCTCTGCCCTGCAATGTAGAGTATTCACAGGTATTCTGTGACTATTCCTGTTACAGCAAGCACCCTAGCATACCCAGGATGGCTGCTAGCACATGTTCTTTGATCTGCTTTTCTAAAGGAAAGCAAATCAAAAAGGGTTAACAATCTTACTTTAATCAAGCATACATCATTTACCTAGATCAAGGGGAAAAGTTAGCACCCTGAACTTCAGAGAATACAAACAGAAGTTACAAGTAAACAAAAAAATACAATGAAAATACACAATTCAGCAGATCAACAGACAGGGCTTCTAGCTGTCTGGCCATCACATACATACAGTTAGTTACCAGTGAGAGAGGAAACAACATCTGGGTTTTCAAATCAGGAGACTTAATGACTGCCCAGAGTTTCATCTGGTCAAAACACAGAACTCCTCCCAAAGTGAGCCCCAAAGCAAAACCTTGTCTCAGAGGTATATATCGCCTTCTCCAGGGTTAGAGAACATCACAACCCTTGTGACCCTCTTGACTACAAAGTAACAAAAGTTGTGCCTTCCTGAAAAACAAGCCTCCGACCACATTCAGCCTATTAGGGGGCAGAGTTTATTTTCAAATCAGGAAAGGTCCTCAAATTCACCTAAACTTATTAAGGGGCAGGGAATATCTTCAAATTCCCATTACCATTACAGTTCCATATCAGCTTACTGAATGATGACAGCAAATCCTTTAACTGGATACTAAACCTAAGGACAGTTCTGTAAGTTCAAAGGGAAGGTGTTCCTAAGTTGCCTTTAGGCCCACCAAGAGTATATAACCTACTAGGAAAGCCTAGTTTTAGATGGGGTGGCCTCTTGTTTGCACCGTTTCCTTAAGTACAATGTTTTATGAGAACTTGAAAGACTAGGAGAGAAACTTAACGGCTAGCAGCAGAGCCCAAGAAGTCAATAGTGAAGTATGTATGTATGTATATATGACCCAGCTTTGTCAGTTGATTGAACCAGGAGCCAAGATGCTATGATGCAATCAGGGGAGCAAATTATCCATCAGTTATACTGCATTCTGGGGTGAATTTGGGGCAACAGCTTTCTAGCAACCCCTTTACATTTAATCCCACTTTCTACATGGAACTAAGGAAGAGAGAGAGCAGAATGCTATGAGTTCCAGAAGGATGTTTTTGTATTTCTATTTTTATACTTATTTTCACTAAATATCCTGTTTTCAAAATGAATTGGCGTTCATTGGGAAATAGATATTGAAGAGATGTCAGGAGTGGGGAAACTGTGACCTTGAGGAAACATGTGGCCCTCTAGGTCCTCAAGTGCAGCCTTTGGACTGAATCCAATCTTCACAGAACAAAGGATATTTTTCTGTAAAACTTGGACTCAGTCAATAGGCTACACCCAAGGACCTAAAGGTCACAGGTTCCCTAGACCTGGGTTAGATAATACTGGGATAGGGCAGAATCAAGATGGCAGAGTAGAAACAGAAATTCAATGCAGCTCCACCTTCCACTTTCACCAATCCATGTAAAAGGGGACTCTGAACAAAATTTGGAGCTACAGAAGCCACAAAATGACACAGAGAAGCTAACCTCCCACTGAAGACAACCCAGCAGCATGGCAGGGAGCAGAGAGCTCAGCACTCTGGGAGCCAAACCTAGCCCTGCTTAAGCCAGAGGTTTGGCCCCAAATTGGCCTGATGGGTGGTCTGCTGGAGGAACTCCAGAACACCACCAGTTGTGGCATTTCCAGAATTATCAACACATAGATACCAAGGACAAAGTGAGAGGTCAGTGCAGTATGGACTTAGTTGGGAGAGCATGTGGGCCTCTACCCCCAGGATGAGAAGCCGCTGAGATGCTTAGGAGCAACCTGTACCATGTTGCAGCTTCAGCTCCTGACCTGTGGACTGTAGGGGAGGCAGCGACCAGTCTGGGGGGTGGGGGTGGGGGGGCAATTGCTCTTGCTTTAACCTTCTTGGATCTGGATTGCAGTCTAGGGTGGAGGTCTTGGGGTGTGTGACCAGCTTGCCAGAACGTGTGGAAGCTTCAGAGAGGACACCCAACTAATACCTCTGGCAGCTGAGAAAACCCCAGCATTTGGGATGGAAGCTCCCCTGTCTGGTGGCAGAGTCCTACTGTGGGAACAAGCCCAGAAGTCAAGTAATTGAGTGGCAACATGCATAGACAAAGGAAACAAAATAAACAGAAAAATTCAACATTAAACTCCTATTTTGGGGGCAAAGAGGATTGAAGCAAGGAACAGAAGGAGGACTGTGAGGTCAGAACTCCTGCCCCAAAAGCCCCAAATGAAAATACAAGCTGGTTACAGGCCATAGAGGACCTTAAGAATCAGATAAGAGAAGTGGAGGAAAAATTGGGAAGAGACATGAAAATGATGCAAGAAAATTATGAAAGGAGAGTCAACAGTCTGACTGAGGAAAATAACATCCTAAAAATAGACTAAATCAAATGACAAAAGAGGCTGAAAAAGGCAATGAGAAGAAGAATGCCTTAAAAAGCTGAATTTGCCAGATGGAAAAAGAATCTCAAAGGCTCACTGAGTAGAATCTTTCCTTCATATTTAGAATGGACCAAAGGGAAGCAAGTGACTGTGAGAAATCAAGATGCTGTTAAACAGATCCAAACAAATGAAAGAATAGAAGGCAATGTGAAATATCTTATGGGAAAACCACTGACCTAGAAAATAGATCCAGGAGAGATAATTTAAAAATTATTGGACTGCCATTCCAAAATTATTGGAAAGCCATGATCAAAGAAAGAACCTAGAAATCATCCTCCAAGAAATTCTCAAGAAAAAGTGCCCTGATGTTTTAAAACCAGAAGGCAAAATAGAGGTTGAAAGAATCCACCAATCGCCTCCTGAAAAGAGATCCCAAAAAAGAAAACTAGGAATATTATAGCCAGGTTCCGGAATTCCCAGATCAAGGAGATAATATCAGAAGTGGCCAGGAAGAAACAATATGAATATTGTGGAAACACAATCAGGATAACACAGGATCTGGCCACTTCTACACTGAAGGATCAAAGTGCCTGGAATATGATTTTCCACAGGTCAAGGGAACTGGAATTAAAACCAAGAATCACCTACCCAGCAAAACTGAGTATCATGTTTCAGGGGAAAATATGGTCATTCAGTGGATTAGAGGGCTTCTAAGCATTCTTTTTTTTTTTTTTTAAAGCAATTGGGGTTAAGTAACTTGCTCAAGGTTACATGGCTAGTCATTATTTATGCGTGGGTGCTCATTTTCTGAGGCCGGATCTGATCTCAGGTCATCCCAACTCCAAGGCCAGCACCCTTACTCACTGCACTACCTAGCCGCCCCTTTAGGGCAATTGGGGTTAAGTAACTTGCCCAAGGTTATACGGCTAGGTTTTTGTTTGTGTGGATTAAGTGTTGGAGGCCAGCTCCAAACTCAGGTCCTTCTGACTCCAGGGCCGGTGCTCTATTCACTGCGCCACCTAGCCGCCCCGGACTTCTAAGCATTCTTGAAGAAAAAAACAGAATTGAATAGAAAATTTGACATCCAGACACAAGAAGCAAGAGAAGTATGATAAGGTAAACAGGGAAAAGAAATCATAAGGAACTTAACAAAGTTGAAATATTTACATTCCCACATGGAAAAACAATAATTGTAACTGAGGAAACTTTACTCTGTATGAAAATAGTTGAAGGGAATAGAAATATATGTGTGTGTGTGTGTGTGTGTGTGTGTGTGTGTGTGTGTGTGTGTGTGTGTAGTCTTTATGGGAGGGTATATAGGTGTAAGAATACATATGTGAATATATATATATATATATACATATATATGTATGTTTACAGGTATACATAGAGGGCACAGGACCAATTTAATAGGAAGGGATGATACTTAAAGGTGAAATCAAGAGGTGAGAGAGGAATATAATGAGAGGAGATGGGGAGAGACATAATGGGGCAAACTATCTCATATAGAAGAAGCAAGGGAAAATGGGTACAATGGAGGGGAAGAACAGGAAGGCATAAGGGAATGGGTCAACCTTATAATCATTGAATTTGGCTCAGGGAGGGAATGATATACACACAAAATAGCACATCTCACCCTACAGGAGAGTAGGGGGGAAGTAGATGAGAGGGCAATGATGGAAGGGAGGGCAGGTTGGGTGGGTGGGAAGTAGGAAGCACACACTTTTGAAAAGGGGTAGGACCAAAGTAGAGACTAGAACAAGTGGGAGGTGAGATAGTGGGGAGGGAAATATAATCAGTCTTCTATCTACTATGGTAATGTTTTGCATTAGCTACACATGTACAACCTATATTGAATTGCTTATCTTCCCAGTATGGGTGGGTGACAAGGGAGGAAAGGAATGAATTTGGAATTCAAAGCTTTAAAACCAAATGTTTAATATATATAAAAAAAATATATATATATATATATATATATATATATATATATATAATTATTAATACTACTTTACATGTAATTAGGAAATAATAGGAGGGGATTTCCTGGGGGACTCCTATTTTGGGGTGGTGGGTAGGGGAAAAATGGGGAGAAAATTTGTAACACAAAAACTGGTGGCAATGAAGTAAAACAGAAGTTAATAAAGCATTTGAAAATAAAATAATACTGGGATGCTAACTACTGAAAGTATTATTAAAAGAACACAAGAGAAAGGGGACTTGGCTAATGGAATTAGAAATACTCCATTACCTATTGGGGGAGAGAGAGAGAAAGAGAGGGAGAGAGACAGAGAGAGAGAGGGAGAGAAAGAGAGAGAGAGAGAGAGAGAGAGAGAGAGAGAGAGAGAGAGAGAGAGAGAGAGAGAGAAACATTAGTTTCATGGGAATCCTACCTATAAGTGCAACTATAGATTATTAGGTTTAGTCCAGAATCTTGTTACATGTTCTACATGTTAGAGGTCTGTACCCCTAAGGCCATAGAGTCATTGCTGGCTCTTTCCTTGGAATTTGTCTTTGGAGAATTATTGGGCATCTCTACTTTTAATTTTCTCCCTACACTCTTATTACTACTAACTTGGTAAGTATGCTTATTGTTTTGTCCCTCATTCTTCCATTTCTCCCTGTTGAGACTTTAATTACTGAAAGGCCAGTTCAGGAGCCACTTCATCCAAGAAGCTTTCATTGATTCCCTTCACTTTAAGAGCTCCCTCTTCTTCCTGAAATTCTCTTTTAGCCCTTTGAATGTTTGCTTCCTCTTTATCACCTTCCACTTTATCACATAATTGTCTATATGTTACATCTTCCCCTTCTCATATTACTAAATTCTATCTGCTAAAAGCCAGAAATGTATCTTTACTGTCATTTTATCCTTAGTGTATTGCACATAGTAGGCATTTAATAATTGTGGAGTTAAACTTGAAGCTATCAAAGAAATTAACATTCTTTTAATGCCTCTAGACTGTAATATGAGATGCAGAGTGAGCAGGATCAGGAACTAGATATTTACCCAGACAATATCTGGAATCATATGTTCACTTGAGGACTTGCCACATTTTAGGAAGGACTTAGATAAAATACAGAGTGTTTAAGCTAGAAGAGTTAGTATGATGAAGGTCCTCAAAATCATGTCACAAGAGGTTAGTGGAAGGAAATAGAATTTTAGCAATGGCATTCCTGGGAATTTTAATTTTGGGGTTTCTTTCAAGAGGTGATTGGGGAATTCTTTCTATTTTCACATTATCCTTTTGTTCTAATATGTCTGAAAATTTTCTTTAATACTTTAAAATATATTCTATCCAGGTACTATGTATCCAGGTACTTTGTTTTGGGTTATAGAGTTCTGGCAATCCTAGGATTTTTTTTTTCATTTTTCCCTCCTTGATCTGTTTTCTCTATCATTAACTTTTGATGTAAGAAATGTGACATTTTCCTCTATTTTCGCATGTTTTTTTTTTTTAAGAATTCTTGGGGATGGAGCCAAGATGGCTGTGTAGGAGCAGGAAAACTCTGTGAACTCCCCCCATAACTACCTCAAATACTTACAAAATATGACTAAGCAAACTTCAGAGCTACAGAACCCAAAAAGTGACAGAGAGAAACAAATCTCCTAATAAAGGCAGACCAGCAGGTTGAATAGGAAGGGTCCATCACAGCATGCTGGGAGCCAAGCCCAGCCCTGTGTGAGCCTGTCGTTTTAGCCTCAGGGTGTCCCCCAAACAGCAACTGGAACAGATTTCTGGAAAGTGGATCACCTGTGGCAGTTTCCACAATTATCAACCCATAAATGACAAAGACAAAGTAAAAGGTCAGTGTGAACTCCTTTGGAACTGGGGGTGGGGGGCAGAGGAGCAATGCAGGGAGGGAGAACTGGTGGAGGTGATGTGGCTGCTTCAGAGCTCCTGGCCTGCAGATCATAGAGGGACCAAGCAAACATTCAAAGGGTAATTGCTCTTGCTTTTATAGAATTCTTTCAGTTTCACTTTAATCCTTCAGGGAATTTCTTCCCACTGAGGCTGCTGAGGTTTTTAGAGACAAAATCTTTTAGTCCTGGTTATTGCTAACTAAAATGATAATAAGAACAATAATAATAATAATAGTTAAAGACCCGAATACAATTTTAGAAAAATTGTATATGATAGCCCTCTAGTAATTATTGAATGGAAACAGAAAGGATCTGACATATTCTCAACTGTTTATTGCACCTTTGCAAAAGCCTTAGACATACATATATGTCCTAAGACATAAAAACCTCAAAAAACAAATGCAAAAAAGTAGAATTATTATATGCATTCCTTATTCATAACTAGGCATTAAATTTACATTAAATAAAAGGGTATCATGAGACATACTTCAACTGGAGACTAACTTAATCTTAAAGAATTGGTGGACAAAAGAACAGAAGATATTAAAGATAACACCAAGTCAACCCATCAAAACTTTGGGGATACAGGGAAAGTAGTCCATAGAGAAAATTTATATTTCTTAAAACTTTTATTTAAAAAGATGAAGAAAAAAAGAATTGAGAATGCAAATAAAAATAATAGAAAACCAACAAATTTAAAAGTCCCATTAAATATAAAATAGAAATGCTAAAGAAAAAAGAAAAGGTAAACAATATTGAAAATGAAAATCAAATTAATAAGTAAACTAGAAGCTTTAAAAATTCAAAATAAATAAACTATTAGCTGAACTGGTCAATAAGAAATTGGAAAATCAAATGGCTATCATCCAAAATTTGGAAGAGGAATTCACAACAAATAAATGAGAAATAAGCAATATTATTATACAGTATTTTGCCCAATTACATATCGCTAAAACTGAGATTTCAAGTGAAATAAATATATATTGACAAAAACTAAAATATTCATTTTAGCAGAGTAAGAAATAGAAAATTTAAACAATTCCATTTCAGAGAAATTGAATAAGTAACAAAAGAACTTCCAAAAGGCAGAGACAGGGAGGGAATCTTTAAGGCCATGTAGCATAACAAATTAATTGTCATAGATTGAAAGGAAATCTAATTCCAATATTACATAAACAATTTGCAACAACAGCAACAAAAAAAACCCTACTAAATTTCTCCTATGACACTGAGAAGTTCTTAAATCATCAATCAGAGAAAACTAAAATGGAAAAAGAAAACTATAAATCTAGATTAACATCCATAATTAACAGAATTACAGAAATTTAAAACAACAGCAGACGAAAACAACATATCAAAAAAAGATAATTCACTATGATCAGTTTGGATATCTACCAAGAATACAGGGTTAATATTAGGAAAACTATAAACTTAACCATATTAATAACAAAAACATTATTATATCAATAATTGCAGTATACACTTTGCCAAAATGCAATACTCATTTCCATTCAAAAACATTATCAAACTTAAGAAAAATGGGGCTTTCTTTAAAACCATAAATAAAATATATCTAAAACTAAGAAGACAAAGTGACAGAGGTAAACTACAATCATTTCCAATAACGATAGGATGACCATTTCTATTTGACATAGTGCTAGAAAGCGTAACTATAGGAATAAGGCAAGGGGAAAAATGGAGGAATAATCATATGTAGAAAAAGCAACAAAATTGTGACTTTTTGAAGATAATATGATGTGCTGAAAAATACCTTGTGAGTCCACTTCAAATTAAATGAAACAATAAGTACAACAAACTTACAAGAAAAATCCCCCTAAATCATCATTTTTTCTATATAATACCAATAAAACCCAGGAAAAACTAGAGAAATTTCATTAGAAATTACCAAAGAATGTGTAAAATACGTGGGAGTCTACATTCCTTAATACACAAGAGAACTGCATAGGTAGATGAACACCACTGTTTACATAAATAAAGATAGACCTAAATAATTAGAAAATTATAATTGCTCACAGGGAGGATGAGTCAATATAATAAAAATGACACCATCTAAATTAGTTTACTTGTTTGATGCCATACCAATTAAACTACTTAATGGATTACTTTTTTAGAACTAAAAACATAATAATGAAATTCACATAGAGGCAAAGAAAAGTTAAAATCTCAAAAGAAATGGTGAAAAGAAAAAGTGAAGATGAAGGGGACTCAGCAGTGATAAATATGAAATAATACTACTAAGTAATACATTCACTAAACAATTTGGTACCTGATAAAAAAACAGAAAGATTCATCTGTGGAACTGATTAGGTACACAACATTAAGAAGTAATGAAATATTAACTTACCATGCTATAAACACAAAGACCCCGGTTATTGGCAAAAGGGCTCACTATTTGAAAAATACTGGACAAATTGGACAGCAGTATACAAAAAAAAATTAGATTTAGGTCAGTACTTGGCACTTTATACCAGGATAAGCTCCAAATAAGTAGATGACATAGGTACAAAAGGCAAGAACATAAACAAAGGATCAAAACAAGGGGAAAATCACCTATCATGTTTATAGATAAGAGAAAAATTCATGAAAAAGCAAGAGATTGAGAACATAAAGAAGATAAAATGACTGATAGCATAATATATTCTTTAATATATATTTTTTTAATTTTCTCAAACTAAAATGTCTAGTCACACATTTTATGTAATTGTTTTATTGCTGTTGTTACAAATGACCTCCCAGGGAATGGGGGTAATTTGTAAGTATCTGTAATATAAAAGCATAACATCACAAAAATTTTAAAAATAAAATAAAATAAGGGACTAAGTTATCTGTGGACTGGAGTGGACAAATCATGTCAACCTGATGGTTATTTTCAATTATTTTGAAGTTTTCCCATGGATAAGGATTAAACATGCCCCTGATATCAGAATTAAGCATAATGGATAAAAGTAACAAGTGGAAATATACGTTTATTATAATACACATACACAATATACAAGAAACAAAGCTTTAACAATTATGGCTATTTAAAAACAAAATAGGTTGATTCAGTGGACAGTATGTTATTTTCATTAAAGGTCTTTACACTAAGGCTCCTTTATCATTCATCTTGTTGTTGGACAGTCATTTCAGTTGTCGGACTCTTTCTGACCCCATTTGGGCTTTTTTCTCACCAAAGATAATGAAGTAGTTTGCTGTTTCCTTCACCAGCTCATTTTTTTTTTTGGAGGTGGGAAGGCAAGGCAATTGGGGTTAAGTGACTTGCCCAAAGCCACACAGCTAAGTGTCAAGTTTCTGAGGCTGGATTTGAACTCAGGTCCTCCTGATTCCAGAGCCAGTACTCTATTCACCATGCCATCTAGGTTCCATCAGCTCATTTTTTTTGCAAATGTGACACTAAGGGAAATAGGGTTTGGTTTTTTTCCCAGGGTTACACAGCTCGTAAGCATCTGAGGTCAAATCTGAACCTAGGTCCAGCCCTCCATCTACTGTGACACCTAGCTGCCCCAACATTCATCTAGTATGTGATAAAGAGGATACTTTTCAGGTAAGGATTGGAGAGATGACCCATTCAACTGAATGCCCATAACTCCATGAAGTTGGTTACAATTTATAATTAGGAAATTTAATAACTTTGACTTTGAACAAATTAATTTGCCTCTCTAAGCCTTGCTTTACTCATTGTAAAATAATAATTATAACACTTAGTCCACTGGATTGCTGGAAAGAAGGTGTTCTAGAAATGAGTTATTATTTAGAATTTTTCCTGGGCTAACTGTGCAATAAATGTAGCTTGGCAGACAGAAGGGCACATTTTATAGTACGGCAGTATGGGATAAAGCAATGTTCAGTGAATTTAAAGCTTCACTTTCCTCATCTGTAAAATGGAGACTATAACATTATACTGTATATGAGACCTCATAGGGTTATCAGATGTACCAGCTATGAGATAACTGAGATAAAGTATTTTCTTAACCACAAAGTGTTAAGTGTAGGAGTAAGGACTGGGGTATGGATGATTCTGGGTTAAAGAAAGGTCCTGTACTAATTGAGGTCAGCATCTTCTCTGTAATTTCCAGTCTGAAAGAGTTGCCTAGAGTAGTGGTGTGAAAATCAAATATAAATCACTGAAAGTGTATATTAACTTAGGAAACCACAAGTTAACATTACATATGTTGTACTGTATTTTTATTTATTTAAAAAATATTTTGCGATTACATTTTTATTTGGAAGTGGAAAGTTTGAAGGTCAGGAGTTTGGCATCTTCCATCTAAAGTCTTAAGAGGTAAAGTGATTTGTCCATTTACATAGCATATGTGAGAAAAAAGATTTGAACCATTTCTGTTATATCATGTTGCTATATAAATACACTAATAATATAGTATAAACACATATGTGGACATATAGCTATATGTTATATGTGTATCTATGTGTGTGCGTGTGTGTGCACGCATGTGTGCGTGTGTGTGTGTGTGTGTGCGCGCGCGCGTGTGTGTGTGTGTGTGTGTGTGTGTGTTCACTAATAATACAGTAAGAAACAATGTGGGATAGTGGGAAATCCTGCACCTGGAGTCAAGAAACTGAAGCAGTCTCTCTGAAGTCCAGGTCTTTTCACAGAAAAAAGAAGAGGATAACAATATTTTTATTATTTATTCACCCAGTTTTTGTGAGATAAGCAATTTATAATAAAGTGACAGATAAATATCAGGTATTGTTGTTGTTGTTGTTGTTGTTGTTTAGTCTTTTCCAGCTCTTTGTGGCCCCATTTGGGGTTTTCTTTTATATATATATATGTGTGTGTGTGTGTGTGTGTGTGTGTGTGTGTGTGTGTATGTATATGTATATATATATATATATATATACATATATATATATATTTATTTGAAACATTTAATCTTAAGAACTCGAATTTCAGATCCATTTCCTTCCTCCCTTGTCACCCATTTCCTCTGGGGAGATAAGTAATTCAGTATATGTTGTACATGTCTAGCTATGCAAAATATTATCATAGTAAATATATTGTACAAGGCTGCTTATAATTCCCTCCGACTCATCCCACCCCCTACCTAGTCCATTCCCTACATGATCCTGTCCCTCTTCTATAGTGGGTACTTCTAACCTCCCCTCCTCCCAAGGATGCCCTCCCATCCATCATCTCTCCTCTCATCCCCCTTCCCCCTATTCTGTTGCAGGTTGAGATATCCCATTTAGTATGTATGTCATTCTCTCCCTGAACCAAATTCAATGAGAATGTGGTTTTGCCTTTTTGCCTTCCTATTCTCCCCCTCCCTTGCAACCACTTCCCCTCGCTTCTTCTACATGAGATAGTTTGCCCTACCCTGTTTTTCCCCATCTCCTCTTGCCACTTTCCTCTCTCACCTCATAATTTCATCCCTTGAGTATCCTCCCTTCCCAACAAATTCAACCTATGGCCTCTATCCATATATAACTGTAACCATATACACACACATTCGCATATATATTCATATGACCACACACCCTTCTTCCATTATTTTCATAGTGAGATTTCATCAGTCACAGTTATTGTTTTTCCATATAGGAATGTATATAGTTCAAGTTTGATAAGTTCCTTTTGATTTCTTTTCTGTGATTACCTTCTCAGGCATCTCTTGCTTCTTGTGTCTGGATGTCAAATTTTCTATTCAATTCTGGTTTTTTCCTCAAGAATGCTTGAAAGTCCTCTATTCCACTGAATGACCATATTTTCCCCTGAAACAAAAATACTCAGTTTTGCTGGGTAGGTGACCCTTGGGTTCATTCCCAGCTCTTTTGCCCTCTGGAATATCATATTCCATGCCCTTCAGTCCCTCACTGTAGAAGCTGCCAGGTCCTGTGCTATTCTGATTGTGTTTCCACAATATTGAAATTGTTTCTTCCTGGCTGCTTGCAGTATTTTCTCCTTGATCTGGGGATTCTGGAACCTAGCTATAATATTCCTGGGAGTTTTCTTTATGGGGTCTTTTTCAGGAGGTGATCTGTGGATTCTTTCAACCTCTATTTTACCCTCTGGATCTAAAACATCAGGGCAATTTTCCTTGAGAATTTCTTGAAGGGTGATTTCTAGGTTCTTTCTTTGATCATGGCTTTCAGGTTGTCCAATAATTTTTAAATTGTCTCTCCTGGATCTAATTTTAGGTCAGTGGTTTTCCCCATGAGATATTTCACATTGCCTTCTAATCTTTAATTTGTTTGGATCTGCTTAATAGCATCTTGATTTCTCATAAAGTCATTAGCCTTCCATTTGCTCCAGTCTAACTCTGAAGGAATGAATCTCCTCAGTGAACTTTTGAGATTCTTTTTCCATCTGGCAAATTTGGCCTTTTAAGGCATTCTTCTCCTCATTGCCCTTTTGGGCCTCCTTTGCTATTTGAGTTAGTCTATTTTTAAGGTGTTGTTTTCTTCAGTCAGGCTGTTGACCCTCATTTCATACTTTTCCTGCATCCTTCTCATTTCTCTTCCCAATGTTTTCCTCCACTTCTCTTATTTGGTTTTTAAAGTCCTTCTTAAGGTCCTCTATGGCCTACAACCCGCTCGTGTTTTCCCCTGGGGCTTTTGGAGCAGGACTTCTGACCTCACTTTCCTTTTCCCGCTCTATGACCCCAAAATAGAAGTCTAGGGTTGCATTTTTCTGTTTCCTTTGCCTTGGCATGTTGCCACTTAATTACTTGACTTTTGGGCTTGTTGCCACACTATGGCTTTTGCCGCCAGATAGGGGAATTTTTGTCCCGAACGTGTGGGAGGGCAACTTCCGTTTCTGGCAAGCTGTAAACCCACCCACGACTTCCACCCCAGATCACAATCCAGATCCAGGGAGGTTATAGCAAGAGCGATTACCCCCCAAGACTGATCGCTGGATCTCCCTATAGTTCGCAGGCCAGGAGCTGGAGTTGCCTCTGAAAACTATAAAATGGCGTTTGTCCTCAGCGGCTTCTAGCCCCCAGGAGAGGGAGCCGACGCATTCCCTAAATACAGGCCCCAAAGTCCATAGGGCACTAACCTCTCACTTTGTCCTAGGCATGTCTATGTTGATAATTCTGGAGTCACCACAGCTCCTGGTGTTCTGCGGTTCCTCCAGCTGGCTGCTGGCCCTGCTGCCCTGGGGCTAAAACCTCGGCTCACGCAGACCTGGGCTCAGCTCGGCTGGGCTTGGCTCCTCGTGCTCTGCGTGCCGTGTGCTGCCAGCTCCCAGACCACTGCACTGGTCCTTCCTGCAGGGCTGCTGCGCTGTCCTCAGCAGGAAGTTAGCTTCTCTGTGTCATTCTCTGGGTGCTGGGGCTCCAGAAGTTGTTCAGAGTTCCCTTTTACATAGTTTGGAGGGAATCTGGGGGCAGAGTGGCTTGGATGAGCTGTTTCTACTCCGCCATCTTGGCTCCCCCCCCATTTGGGGTTTTCTTAGAAAAGATACTGGAGTGGTTTGCATTTCCTTCTGCAACTCATTTTACAGGTAAGGAAACAGAGGCAAAGGAGGCTGAGTGACTTGCCCAGTATCATTCAGCTGGTAAGTGCCAGAGGCCATATTTGAATTCTGGTCTTCCTGATACCTGATGTGGTGCTCTATCCATTGCACCATCTTCCTACCCCAGTGGTATTATTATACAGATGGCAGACTCAGTGTTCCATTCTTTAAAAGTTGAAGTATCAATTGTGTAAGTGTGAAAAGGATTTAGACAGGATGTAGGGGATATTTATAACTTAACTTAATGTTTCCCTACAGTCCCAAACAGTGGAGGAGTCACTACCTCCTCCCTCTCCTTTATCTGATGTGCTTTGCATGCCTCTTTTAAAACATCCAGGAGTGACAAGGGGGGCGAAGCCAAGATGGCGGAGTAGAAACAGCATTTCCAATGTGCTCTGCCCTACACAAATTTCAAACAATGTGAAAGGGAGCTCCGAACAACTTCTGGAGCCCCAGCACCCACAGAACAGCACAGAGAAGCTAACCTCCTGCTGAGGACAGCCCAGCAGCCCTGCAGGGAGCAGCCAGTGCAGCGCTCTGAAGCAGGCAGCACAGCTCACTGGGAACCTACAGCGCAGCCCGCAGAGCCGAGCCCAGGTCCACGGTTTTAGCCCCAGGGTGGCCGGGCCTTCAGCTGGCTGGTGGAACCCCAGAACACCAGCAACTGTGGCAATTCCAGAATTATCAGCACAGATATGCCTAGGACAAAGTGAGAGGTTAGTGCCCTATGGACTTTGGGACCAGTATTTGGGGAACACGTGGCTTCCTCCCCTGGGGGCAAAAAGCTGCTGAAGAAACAGCTGCACAGAAGCCATTTTGCAGCGTCAGTAGTGGCTCTAGCTCCTGGTCTGCGAACTGTAGGAAGATCCAGCAATCAGTCTGTGGGTTAATCGCTTTTGCTTTAAACTGCCTGGATCTGGATTGTGGTCTGGGGGGGAAGTTTGGGGTGGGTATCCAACTTGCCAGAGTGGGTGGAGGCTTTACAGAGGCCACCCAACTGGCGGAAGTTGTGAAGACCCCACGTTTGGGCGGAAGCTCCCCTGTCTGGTGGCAGAGTCCTACTGTGGCAAGAAGCCCAAAAATCAAGTAATTAAGTGGCAACATGCCTAGGCAAATGAAACAAAATAAACAGAAAAGTTCAATATTGGACTCCTATTTTAGGGGCAAAGAGGTTCAAAGCATGGAGGAGGACTGTGAGGTCAGAACTCCTGCACCAAAAGCCCCAAATGAAAATACAAGCTGGCTACAGGCCATAGAGGACCTTAAGAAGCAGATAAGAGAAGTGGGGAAAATTTGGGAAGAGAAATGAAAAAGATGCAAGAAAAGTATGAAATGACAGTCAACAGCCTGACTGAGGAAAATAACACCTTAAAAAATAGACTAACTCAAGTGGCAAAAGAGGCTCAGAAAGGCAATGAGGAGAAGAATGCCTTAAAAAGTCGAATTTGCCAGATGGAAAAAGAATCTCAAAAGCTCACTGAGGAGATTCATTCCTTCAGAGTTAGACTGAAGCAAATGGAAGCTAGTGACTTTATGAGAAATCAAGATACTATTAAACAGATTCAAACAAATGAAAGAATAGAAGGCAATGTGAAATATCTCATGGGAAAAACCACTGACCTGGAAAATAGATCCAGGAGAGACAATTTAAAAATTATTTGACTACCTGAAAGCCATGATCAAAGAAAGAACCTAGAAACCACCCTTCAAGAAATTCTCAAGGAAAATTGCCCTGATGTTTTAGATCCAGAGGGCAAAATAGAGGTTGAAAGAATCCACAGATCACCTCCTGAAAAAGATCCCAAAAAGAACACTCCCAGGAATATTATAGCCAGGTTCCAGAATCCCCAGATCAAGGAGAAAATACCACAAGCAGCCAGGAAGAAACAATTTCAATATTGTGGAAACACAAACAGAATAGCCCAGGACCTGGCAGCTTCTACACTGAGGGATCAAAGGGCATGGAATATGATATTCCACAGGGCAAAAGAGCTGGGATTGAAGCCAAGGGTCACCTACCCAGCAAAACTGAGTATCTTGTTTCAGGGGAAAATATGGTCATTCAGTGGAATAGAGGACTTTCAAGCATTCTTGATGAAAAAACCAGAGTTGAATAGAAAATTTGACATTCAGACACAAGAAGCAAGAGATGCTTGAGAAGGCAATCAAGGAAAAGAAATCAAAAGGAACTTATCAAAGTTGGACCATTTACAGTCCTACATGGAAAAACAATAACTGTGTTTGATGAAACCTTTCTCATTATGAAAATAATTGAAGAAAGGTACATGGCATATGTACACAGGTATACATGGATAGAGGGCACAGATTGAATTTGATGGGAAGGGATGATTATTATTTTTTTTTTGGAGGGCAATTGGGGTTGGGTGACTTGCCCAGGTTCACGTGGCTGGGTTTTTGTTTGTGTGTTGGGTGTCTGGGGCCAGATCCGAGCTTGGGTCCTTCTGGCTCCGGGGCTGGCTCTCTGCTCGCTGTGCCACCTAGCCGCCCCAAGGAAGGAATGATTCTTAAGGGGTGAAGTCAAGAGGTGAGAGAGGGAAGTGGCAAGAGGAGATGGAGAGAGACAGGGTAGGGCAAACCATCTCATGTAGAAGAGGCAAGGGGAAGTAGTTGCAGGGGAGAGGAAGAACAGGAAGGTAAAAAGGCAAAAGCATATTCTCATTAAAGTTAGCTCAAAGAGAGAATCACATACATACTAAATGGAATATCTTACCCTCACTCACTCTCCTGAGTAGGGGAAAGGGGGATGAGAGGGGGGATGATGGAGAGGGGGGATGATGGAGGGGAGGGCATTCTGGGAAGAGGGGAGGTTAGAAGTACCCACTATCAAAGAGGAACAGGATCAAAGTAGGAAATGGACCAGGTGGGAGGTGAGACAGGTGGGAGGGAAATATAAGCAGTCTTTTACAATATATCTACTATGGTAATGTTTTGCATAGCTATACATGTACAACACATACTGAATTGCTTATCTTCTCAGAGGGAATCGGTGACAGGGGAGAAAGGGAATGGATCTGAAAATAGAAGTTTTAAAATTAAATGTTTCATAAGATGTCCAGGCAGTGGGGCTCAGAGATTCACCTTGCCCTAATGGCAAAGTCGAAGGGGGTATGGGAGAAGATATGGGAGAGAGCAGATTGGATGAGGGGATATCTGGTGGGACTGCTATTCTGTGGTGGTGGGTAGGGAAAAAATTGGGGGGAAAATGTAACTCATAATCTGGTGGAAATGAATGACGTAAACCAGAAGTTAATAAAGCATTTGTTTAATTAAAAAAAAAAAACATCCAGGAGTGACTCAAGTCCTTCTTCCAGTTCAAAGACATGGATCAGAGGTTCTCAAAGTAGGCAATACAACCCCCTGGGGGGGGCACTGGAATAATCCAAGGGGGTGGTAGTAGCTTCAAGTGCAATTGTGGGGCATTGAATAAAAATCAGGAGGCAGTAGAAATATAAAGAAAGAAGATAAAATTTTTTTTAATTGTGCATGTTTCATCTGTTGCCTAACAGAGTTAAAATCATAGCAATTGCATTATTTTCCAAGCAAACACACAAAAAAGCAAGTTATAATCAATCAGTGGTCAAGTTCACCCACAGATCTTGACAAGCAAGTATTAACAATAAGTATGTCCAGCATTGTTGGGACATATAGCATGCATCAGCAGGCATATGTGAGTATATTGACTCATTTACAATTGATATTATATAGTTACATGATACAATATTGCAACATCAAAATTTCAGTGAAGGAAAATCCCCCACAAATTTATAATAAATTATTAAATTTAAGATGTGTCATTTAAAAAATATTATATATATATATATATAATATATTTGAAACTATGCAAATTTCAAAAAAAGATAAAGGGTTAAAAATTTCGGGGGGGGACAACGTTTGGGGAACCATAATGCTTAGGTTTGAGAGACAATGCTTATTACCCTGAATGTACCAGTCTCAGAATGCCAGTCAATTTTCAAGCCCTTATTACAAAATAGTAAATATAATTTACCCTGGGGGAATTTAGGGATCAGAACTGTAATGTCAATAGTGCAGGGAAGTGCCTGGTGAGGACACCCCTTACAATACAAGCTGGCACCTCCTCTCCAGAGGATAAAGTCAGAATTGAATGAGATGTCTCATTCAACTGAGCGTCTAAGATTCCATGACATTGGAAGGTTACCTAGAACACTGAGAAATTATTGGTTTGCTAGGGCTAGGCAGCAAATATGTCAGAAGTGAAATGAACACTGTGCTTGACTCTTCATCATTATACTATAATGTCTCACATTGGGGAAAATTACAGTTATAAAATATAAATATAGTATTTGGTGTATATTGTAGAATAAGCAATATATCTATACATTTCCCCTAACCGGGCCATATTCTCCTCCCTTCTGCATCTTAACTCCTTGGGAAATCAGTTTATTTCTGTACCTTCCCCTTCTCTTGAGTCACTACGTCTATTATCCTATTTTTCAATCATTCCCACTATTTTCTCTCTTCCCTCCTACTTACATGCAGTTAAGTAAAGCTAGATCAAACTACATAACCATATTGCCTGGATACACTTCAAATTTCTATTACATAATCTCAACTGGGCCCTTACTGCAGCAAAGCAATTCTTTCCCACTTCCCTGACTGACTACCAGGACTTGTTCAAATGTTTTCCTCCCTTTTCTAAACTCCTGTGGCTCCTCCACTTCCTGCCTTGTCAGTTAAGAACCTTGTCTCATATTTCACTGAAAAAAATTTAGAGTACTTGCCAAAATCTCCTTCTTCTTCCCTTTTCCTAATTTAACATCACTCAGATACCTTCTAACATTATTACTTCCTTTAAGCCTTTATTAGAGGAAGAGGTGGCTCTTCTCTTTGCCAAGGCAAACCTCTGCATGCACAAGTGACCCTCTTTCATACTGTCTTCTCTAGTTAATTGCTTCCTCTCTTATCCCCACTTTTTCATGAGTTTTTTTTTATCTTTTTCTGGTGCTAACTGCTTCTCTGCTATCTGAAAACATGCACATGTATCTATCTCCTATCCTCAAAAACCCTTCACTTGATTTACCCATACCTGCTGGCTATCATCCCATATCTTTCTTTCCATCTGTGGTTAAATTCACCCCAAATGTTCAACAGGGACTATTTGTGCCTGACCTGTGATAGAGAATTCCAAGCTCATATTGGTCTATCGGCCACAGTTGGACACATTGTAACTTTACTACAATATAGTGATGCCATTTTGGTCCTCTTCAAGAATGAAAGACAACAACAACAAAAAAATTAACCAAACTCCTTAATAAGACTGCTTATAATAAGTGCCTCTAATTCCTTCCCTTTCATACTCTTCTTAATTTTTTCTTCTTTCTATTCCCCTCAATTTTGTTTCTTTTCTTTCCCTTTCCCCCCACCCACTTCTTCCCAATTCATTCCTCTTTTCTTCTCTCTTCCTCTTGGCTCTTATTCTTTTTTATTTGTCTATTTTTCTACATTTATTGGAAGTAGGAGTGGGGCCCAGACCTGTGTTTTCTTCATTGTAGGTCTATCAACCCAGAAACTCCGAGGCATTGTGTATAAAAAGAGGTCATGGAATCGCAGAATTAAAGTCCTGCTTCTGACAGGAGAATCCCTAATTCTAGTAAATATTCCATTTATCCCAGCATGCTCTTCATGCTTAGTAGAAAATTATCTTCACAATTATTTCAACTGAATTACTTAGTTGGCTTCCTGAACTGCCACTTACTTGAAAAGTATATGATCTGCCTTTAAAAGAAGTGTTGACCTTCTTTAACTTAACGTAATATTACCTTCTTGGGTATTTTTCTTGATTGATTCTAATTCTCAGTGTGTTTCATTGTTCTCCTCCACTGTAAAATGGAGCCCTTGATCTTGGATTAGAGTGAATATTTTAGTTGGAAATGGGTGTGTTATTGATCAAGCCTGTGTTTATTTTCTTTCAAAGAATTCTTTCCTGGAGATACTTAAGGCCACTCTCTGTCATGGATAATTCATGTAGAGAACTCCTTAGAGGTAGGAGAATGAATATGAGTTTCTCCTATTCCTCTGACCCATAGGATTTTAAAAAAAGCAATATGGCTATTTTCTCATTCTCCTTCTGAGACTAGGAATATCTGAATTATAAATCAGACTTTCTCTTATATTTATTCCCATTTAGTAATTTTTATACTTCGGTTGCAGAGGAAAGAATACTGGGTTTGGCAGCAGACCACCTAGGTTCAGATCAGGATGTTACTACTACTTTTGTGACTTTGGGAAAGTCACTTAATGTCTATGGGCTGTATTTTCCTCATCTATAAAACAAGGAGTTGAATTAGATGCCCTCTAAGGCCTCTTCCAGCTCTATATGATCCTGTCTTATTCTGTTCAAGGGTAAAAGAGATTGATTGCAGCAATTGTTTGATGTGATCAGGAAATAATGATTCCATCTATAAAACATTTTCACCTTCTGTCTCCTCTTTGTTCCCAATGCACTACCTTAGTTTTTTGTCCCTATTTCCACATGTCAGTAAAATTCCAATAACATCCTAATAGGTGTTCCAACCTCCATTCTCTACCATTCCAATCTATTTCTAGTACTGGAGGGGAAAAGGTTTTCTGCCTTAATGCATAGATTGAATCATTATTTATTTTTAGTTTTCAACATTCACTTCCATGACTTTTAAATTTTCTCCATCTCCCCAAGACAGTGTGCAATTTTATATAGGCTCTACATATGCATTCTTGCATAGATTGAATCATATCACTCCTTTGCATATGTATATATATATATATATAATATATATGACATTCAATCTATATTGAATATAGATTACTTATATTCAATATATATGAATATTATGTATACATATGTGTGTGTATACAATGAATCTCCATTGCTTTCTATGTAAAGTTCAAATAGTTTTCCTGGTATTCAATTCAACATGGAGACAATCACCTTTCCAGACTTATCCCAGGTTAATTTTCTTCTGCATATATTCTGCTTTAAAAAAAACAAACTATTCCATTTTCCACATACATATCCCAGTCTTTTCCACTTGAATATCATTGCTCATGCTGTTCTCTGTGTCTGAAATCTATTCCTCCATCTTCTTTGTTCAGTGAAACTCAACAGAAATGTCACTTATTCCATAAATGTTTCTCTGATCTACCCCCTCTATTTCAGAAAATAATAGCCTTATTTTCACTCCCTCACAAAGCACTATTGTACATATCTAGAACAATTATTATATGTTGTCTTATAATTAATTGTGCATATATAATATTCTTTCTATGTATGTAAACTTTTGGAACCCTATATTCCATGAGAAAAGTAACCGCTTTATATCTTCCATAGCATCAAACACATTGATAGCATAGTGGGGAAAACAAAACAAAACAAACCACTACCAAATCTGGAGTCAGGAGACTTGCATTCAAATATTTGCTCTGTGGTTTGCCCTCTTTGTGAGCTGGGGCAATTTAATACCTAAGGGCTTAATCTCCATGAGTTACTTAAAACTCTCATAGTTTCCTCAAATATGAATGAAAGGGTCGGATTAGAGAGTCAACAAAGACCTTTGAAGTTTTAAATCTTATAACGAATATTCAGGGAAAGAAAGGAAGGGATAAACATTTATATAATACCTATTACATGCCAAGCATTGGGCAAAGCACTTTATAAATATCATCTCATTTTATCTTAATCATTGTTTGGGTTCTTAATCATTGTTTGTTAAATTGAATTAAATCTCTAATAAATTTTCTTCCTGAAATAGGACAAACAAATTAATAAAATTTCACATTATATTGGAGCCAGGAGACCTATGTATGTTCAAAAGCCAGTTCCAATGCTTACTAGTCATGTGACCATAGACAGACTCTTTAGCCTCTCTGTGTATGTTTTTTCTGTAAGATGAGGTTAAGAAAATAATATTTGTATTGCCTAGGACCAGTCATAAGGTTAATTTAAGAAAGAACACTTTGTAAACCTTGAAGAACTACAGAAATGTGAGTTGCTATTAGCAACAAATATAAATAGATATTAGTTGGGAGGTAGTTCTCAGACTAGGGACATAAACTCTTATGACTAGTGTGTGATGGTTTCTCAGACAATAGCAGAGGCAGGAATGATATGGGGAGGAATGAGAGCAAGAATTATGGATCTGGCTAATAGGATATAAATGTAAGGGAGGAGGGGAGTGTTCCACACCTCCATACTATATTTTTTTTCAGAAAGCCAAGACATCTATTGAATCAACCAATCAACCACAAGTACAAACCAGGATCAAACAAATCCTTAATAAATTGGGATGATCGAAGGGCTTTTGAGTCACTGAATGCATTCAGATGAGCACACACAGGAAATATACTTAAATAGGCTGAAAGAATTAGATATACCTCCTAAGTATATGTACAAGACAGAAGGATTTTGGACAGGAAAAGTCAAGTTTCAAGATTTCCTTGAGGATGTAGACCCTTGCACCAGTATAAGAGTTGAAGTAAGCCCAGAGGGAGTATTAAATTGCCTTTCTCTCACTCCCTTGTCCAGATGATGATTTTGTAAACTTTGAAAAGTTGAAAGATTTGGGACTTCCAATTGATGTTGGTAGCAGAGCAGCAGTGGCTGATGATAGTATCTACATCAGGAATTGAAAGATAGAGACAAATTAGGTATACCAAGAGAAAAACTTAGCACTTTTTCTGGCACATGCTTGTTGTTGTTCAGTTGTGTCAAACTCTTCATGATCCTGTAGACCACACTGTCCATGAACTTTTCTTGGAAAAGATACTGGAATGGTTTGTCATTTCCTCCTCCAGTGGATTAAGCAAACAGAGTAAAGTGACTTGGCCAGGGTCACTGAGGCCAAATTTGAATTCATACCTTCCTAACTCCAGGTCAAGTATTCCATCCACTGAGATCCCTAGCTGCCTTATATGTTCCTGGCACATGTACTAAATACTCAATAAGTGCTAGTTGACTTGGTTTGACTGAACTGGAAAGGCGGTTTCATGACTTTACAAAGGCACAAATGTTTTGATCCCAATAAAACAAACAAACAAACAAAAACTATTTAAGGAGAACTTTATGAAGACCCCATGAAGGGAGAAAAGGACTTGTATTAATCAGGAACTATGATTTACCCTTTGTAATGTGTGCTCCATGAGCTTAAGCCCACTTTTCCCTGGAATATGTATGGACTTGTGGGAGAGTGTGGCCTGGATTTTGGGGGGAATTAGTTTTATGCCAATGGCTCTTCTTATATCATCTTTTTCAATGCCATTTTTAAAAGCTAATTCACTCTGTCTGCCTCATTTATAATCACTGAAGAACATACTAGATAGTGACTTAGGGATGATAGCAGTAAAAAAAACAATCCCACCAGCCCTCAGGATTGCCCATATAAACCTGAGGAGAGGAGTAGTTGGCTGCCCTCTGGGAAGCTATCCTGGTGGGAATGGGAGTTTGGAAACAGGCAAGAAGGTTGATTTGTGAGCCTTCTCTATGTAAGATTTACACCAAACAAAAATTCCAGCTTTTAAAACAAATCCTGCTTCAGTGGTGGGAAGTTAGGTTGTACAGTGGATAAAGTGATGGACCTGGAGTCAGAAAGACTGGAGTTCAAATCCTGATTCAGATAATTAAGAGCTATGAGATCCTGTAGAAACCATTTAAACTGTCTCAGCCTCAGTTTCCTACAACATGGGGAACCTGCCTCGCTGCGCTGTTTTTAGGATCAAATGAGATTCCTTCTCCTTCTCTGTCTCTATCTTTTGTCTCTTCCTCTGTGCCACCTGATTGACCTCAGCTTCTCTGACACAGCTTCCTGGCCCAGGGACAGAAAAGGTGCCCAGCCTCCTGTAGTCTGTATTTTTCAGGCTTAGTGAGTGTCAGAGACCATAGGGATAACCATACCTAATGATGCAATGATCTGATGCATTTATGTATGGAAACGATCCCCTTTCCTCCCCATTCAGAGAAGCTAAGTGTATTCCTACCAACTATCCTTGCTGTTCTTGGACAAAATAAATCTGTGCTCAGTGACTCACAAGTGCATCATTTTGTCTCAATATCAGAACTGAATTAAAAGAGTGCTGGGGTTAGAGTTATACCTACAATAATTTGTGTGTATAAACACACATGTGTTTATTTACATATATAAACACATATGTGTGTATAATCACTTTGCAAGCCTTATAATGCTAAATAAATACTAGCTATAAATAGTATTCTATTATTTAACACATATAATTCAGCACCACCCATACTTATTTATCCCTTCACATCTACTGGCATGGTTGCCAGTGCTCATTAATTCCCTTTCTCACAATCTTATAGCAGTACTCTCCTAAAGATGTCTCTCCCACCTTCCCTGGGCCCAATCAGACCATTGCCATTCCAAATCTTTTTTTTTTCTTTCCTAGACATTCTCCTTCAATCTTCTGAGCTCTCCTAGCCTGTATTTCATTCTTAAATATTTTTGTGTTACCTGATGACTATGTACCACCCCCTTCTGGTACTGATACCTAATGAAGCTGAGAAGCAGTAACACAATATAGGTCTGCAAGGGACAGAAGACCAAAGAAGCTCATCAAACCAGGTATAAAGTATTGACGACATCATAATGTTGCAAAAACACTGGAATTTTATCCATTCTTCCAGGGGGGAGGAATTCTCTTTTTCATACTTTGTCATAAAAATAAAAATATTTTTTGTGTCTCAGGTTATATTTGACACAACGACACCCAAGTACTGAAAACTTTTTATCAATTATGTCCAGCGTTGCCACTGGGATAGATTAAACACAAAGAAGAAATACATGGAATGTTATCTTGTGCATAACCTGGAAAAGATTTGTTAGAGTTTTTTTTCTTCTTTAGTAGTGTCTATGTCTTTGTATTGAATGGCTACTATCTATATTGCATGTATATCATTAAACCAGAAGAGGTGAAGGGGTTTATTTTATTTTCCATTTCACGAGAAAGGCAATGCCCTGTCTTTCTCTGCCTCTGTCACTGTCTCTCTCTGTTTCAGTCTCTTTCTGCCTTTCTCCCCTCCCCATCTTCTATTCCATCTCTCCCTTTCCTTTCCTTATCTTTATCACTTCTTCAAGATTTAATAAATATAAATAGGAAGATATTGAATGGATGGAGAGATTATCTTGAAGTTAAAAAAAAAAAACCTGTCATAGGCAAAGTAGTGAGATGTTATTACCACCCCCTGTCTTTTAGAATCCTTCAGAAGGATTCTAAAAGATTCTTGTCTTTTTCCAACTTTGCTTTGATCCATTACACTTCTGAGCCATTCCAGGGCCAACTGTAGATCCAGAGGGCCCTGCATGGTTTCCCCAATCAGCTGTATCCCACCATGAGTCTGCATTCTGGTACATTTAAAAGGCTTTGTTATCATCTCCCTGAGATTAGAATACCATATTATTCATTTATTCCAGCAGGAGATAACTTATACTGTTCCCATACACAGATCTCACTGTTCTTCTTTCCTTCTTTGTTCAAACCCTCTAGCATTTATTAATGTCAAGTGGTTGAGAGAGAATGAGGGCATTAAATTGTAACCTCAATCTAGGCATAGAAAAGATGACTCTGGAAGCTTTTCATTTCTAAGGTCAAAGGGGTGCTGTATCCCAGGGTGGGGGGATGGAATAAGTTAGTGGTAAGTTGTGGTTTTGGTCCCAGTGCTAATTATTACCCCAAAAATGCATGTGAACATACACACATACACACACACACATACATACTCTCCACACTTACTCTAGCAGTCTTTCATAACTCCATTAAAGTTTTACAAAATCATGTCAGGGTTAATATGAAAAGACAGTTTGGGATTACTGAGGCAAAAATGGCTGCTATATGAAAGAGTATGAGACCATCAAGCTGGGCAGATGTAAACAAATAATGAGATATGTGAATTATTTTTAGGACCTACCCCTCTTCTCCCTAGCTGAAGCCCATTGGAATGGAAAAGAGAAAGGTTTATGTGTCATTTATAGTGAATAATCTGTGATTTTTGGGTCATTTAGGTTCATGCCCCTATCTTTATTTGGATCTGGGTCTCCCTTCTATAGAGAATGCTCTTATTAAAAATGATACCTCCCTCCCCAATCTCAAATGGGATGTTTATCAGAATTACTAAGGATCTCCCCATGAGCAAGAGCCCAAATTAGAGCCTAAGCTAAGACAAATGGGATGAGTTGGAAGGAGGTTCATTGAGTGATAGAGCTAAAAGGGACTATAGAAAATGGCAATCTAATCCCCTTACCTCATAGATGGAAAAGATGCATACCGGAGATGGGATGTATAATGGCACTGTTTGGTTTTCTGTTATAATTATTACTTTTGAGATATATGGATTTAATGGTAGATCAGAGTGCCTATATCAATGAAAAGAGATCCTTCAGATTATCAGAGACTAATATTATATTATTCTTAGGGTAAGTGGGAGAGGGAAGGGGGAACAGAGAAAGTTAGGGAAATTAAAATGAGGGGAGAAAGGAAACAAGGAAAGGAAGAAGAGATAGAAGAGGCAGAGAGAAGAAAAGCTTTATTTGTACTCTGGGGACACTCAAGAAAGATAAAAGGGCTTCTCTGAACTGTGTGTTTTTCTTTTGTGGATATGTCAGATTTAATTGCCTTCCATTCACTTTGGGGTGCATCTCTGTGCCTAAACACATAGAAACAATAATCCCTGGTGTGTCACCACTACCCTCCTGCCCTTCTCTTAAGGTTGTGCTTCGTGTTTTGTTCTCTTTTATGCTATGGAGAAGAAATGGAGGATTTCTATATGCCTGGAGCAAAAGAAAAACAAGCCAAGGACTGATTGGAGCCATCAAGATTATCCTCTTTTGGTGCTTTCATAATATTAATGCCTGAGAATAAGCAAGGGATCCCATGCAGTGCCAGTGGAGCTCCATGAGCTTCTAAGCATGTGTACGTGTGTGGGGGCAGGAGAGGGGCAGTCTTTCATCTGTGCCTCTTGTATTGAATAAGTGTATTTTTTTTTACTAAAGCCCTGTGAGATTAGGTTGGTTTCTTTAATCTGAAGTTATTCTGCAAATACAAGGATTGTTCTTAGCCACCTGTTGGGATAAATACTTCACTCTCTCTTGACCAGCTTTGGTCATAGACACCACTTGATACTTCTACAAAAGGATGAATGTGATTGTAGATGTTGAGAATGTGTTTGTATTGCTGAAACAGAGAGGGCAGGAAACTCATCAAAGGGGCTATATTTCTGTGAATTTCGACCCTCCTAAACAGTACTATTTCCAAAAGCCTTCTTTACTTTGTCCACATTCATTTGAACAAATCAGTCAGATTTGAGAAGGCTGCTATGTGAGCTTCTGCAAACATAATGGCATGCTGGTGAAGGGAAGTCCCAGCTGCATCTCATCACAGGCACAGCTGGAGAAATTCCCACATGGTTCAGACCAAGCATTCACCAGGCATGGCATCCAGTTGGTCAAGAATAAATAACAATTGCATCCCATTTCACAAAAGCAGTTTCAGCAGCCTGCATTGTAGACTCCTATGCTGTTTAATGCCCTTTTCATGTAATTAATCTCATTTATTATCTATTTGGTTTCTAGCATAATCCAAAGCAACATAAAGAGTAAAATCACTTTGCTATTTTTTCCCTTTGCATTCATATCATAGTAATTTAGACTGTGTATTCATGATGCTTCATTTCTTAGAAGAGGAGTGGAAGGTCTAGAAAAAAACTCATGGAGAATTAGCTGTGATCACCCACTCTTCTTTATCTTTGATGTTTGAGGCTCTTTCTGTTTCTCCTAAATTCGTTCACTTTCTCCAAAAAATAACAGTAGAGAAAAACTGAAATGATCCTGCTGTTTGGTTATAGTGGAATGTATGCTCTATTTCTGCAAAATCCTTGAGATTGTAAATTCATTTAATCCATTTAATATTCTAGAAGTAGAACATCAAATCATACCCAGACCAGTAGGTAGCTTATTTAAATTCTCAAGGTGGAAAGTCCACATATTTCCCAATATGATGTTACCGGGCCTCAGATTATTGAGGGAAGAAAACTTTGATTTTCTTCCTTCCTAAATCTTGTACTAGTACAGGTTTAGCTTAGTTTCTTCCATCTTCTCAGTAGAAATGGCTACAGATCCTTCCCCAGTGTTTCAGCAAAAACACTATATCTATTAGATGACTTAGCTACTGGGGTGGAAAGAAGACACCATATTCAAATATTGTTTCAACCAGTGAGTCTAGTCAGAGTTTGTAATGTAAATCTGACATGTTCTTTTTCTGTTTATTCTTCACATTAATTCAGTGATTCTTTTGAGATTGGTCTGGATATTGTTACTTGGGAAAGTTTCTCAGAAACCATTATATTCCTATTGTCATTCCCCTTTGGCTACAGTATTTTATTCTTTGCATAATTTCCTCCCTCTTTTATTAAACTATATTCTGAACTCTGTGTGGAAGGGATTAACCTTAACGAAACCTCTCCATACCCCCGGCAGATTTCGAAGATTTTGATTTAAGCTACAGATGAGTAGTCAATCTACATTGGTGTATAATGGGAGGTTTCACAGGACTGCCCCCTATATAATATTTCTATGTATGTATATATACAGATATACATATATGTGCACATGTATGTGTATATAAAATGCAATATATGTATACATATATTACTAGTTTCAACCACAAAATTTCATAAACAGATACTGATTTATATAATTTATCATATATGTGTGTATGTATGTGTGTATATAAAAACATTCCTTATATTAGATATCCTTAACATTCCCCCAAACCTTTGCCTGCCTACACACTCTCTTGAATAACTTTCATTTCTTCATGCTCATCCAGCTAGTTTCTAAAACATAAATAAATAAATTTCAATGACATTTACCACTGGTCTAAAATCCTTGAATTAGCATCATATAATGTTGAAGCATAAGCCTTCAAATGTATGTATATCGGAAATGTAAGTTTGTACATATATTTACATATATATGACAACTGAATGTTACCAAATGATTTATTATGATTAGTGGTAAATTACAATGTATATGAAATGGAATTGTAAATGGAAGGACACAAAAATAGTTACCAATTTCTGTAATTATATTCACAAGATATTCTGTAATATATTTCAGTTAGAAGAGACAGTTTCTGGTCTGTCCTTTAGAATATATCCACAAATGCATTTTGTAGTTTCAACCACACAATTTCACAATACTGATACCATATCTGTATCATTTACCATACTATAATAACTAAACAGGGTATGGAAGTTGTTAATAATAGCAAATGAGTCTCCTCATGATCTATCAGCAATTCTAAACAAAATAGTAGATTTTTTCCATTGGAAGTGAGGGTAGGATGGAATGGTAATAACTGGAATTGTAGATATTATATACATAGTTATGTATATATTTATATACCGCCTAAAGCCACCGGTTCAGTAAAAGGCAGACTGCTTTCTAGTTGGACCAATGATCACCCATCCCGTGTGCAATTCCATTGGGATAAAGGGCATTATTATTTTTTTAATCACACTTTTCTCTCAGGAACAGATAGGTAGGAAGGAAATACAGCAGGCTAAAAGCTACAGGGTTACATACCACAGTAAAAACAGTTACTGAGTAATTAGAGTCATAGCAGTTGTGTATATTTGTTATTCACAGACTGAAGACAATTGCCAAATAACCGCTCCACTTCTGAGGACTGACAACATGAAGACATGCATTGGAGTGAGTCCATAATTGTTGATGTCTATACTGCAATAAGCACATTCAATTTTAATGCCTTCCAGGAAAACTGATCCCTTTGACAATTTGCATTAGAAATGCATCCACAATTACACACAAGAGAACCTGTAAACAATTTGACATTACACTTATGTACAATTGAGCAACATTGGGAAAGGAGAAGAGGTAATTCAGTGGGTGTTACTTGGTATATATCAATGTGCAACAATTTGACCCAGCCTTGGCTAAGCCATCCAGTGCTTGAATGAGGTCAGAGAAAGTTACATGAGCAAGGCCTCCCTAGAGATCACCACTCAGTGATATTATCAATGAAATTCAGAATCTTGTGTCCATGGTGAAAATAGCGCAACAGTTTAAGAATCAGTGACTGATGGACAAAAGGTTCATTAAAACTGGGCAAATTACATTGGGGTATCTCCAGATTACTTAAGCAATATGGTCTTTGTCTTTAAAAATGGATTGGGATCGATTATTGTGTGTATTATATTTGAATGAGTTGATCTGTGTTGCATATATGTATACATGTGTATATCTATTCATGAAAGTGTGTATATAATATACAATATACATATATGTTCTTGTTTATTAAGCAAACTACAATGTCTGGTGAAAGAATGCCTCTCCTCTCAGCATAGAGGTAGTGGACTAATGGTGAGGAATGAGACATATGTCTTTTCAGACAAGGAAAATGGGTGGCTTTCTTTTACCTAATTGGATTCATTACAATATAAGTTTCTCTTGGGGGTGAGAGGGGAGGAGGAGTCAGTTGGAAGTGACAATGCTTTTTTTTAAAGACCATAACAGAAAACCCATGTTAAAATCGAAAAAAGTAACAGTAATCCAAATGCTTTGCAGCATGGTAGAGGGACAGTCATTTGACCAAGAAGAAAAAACTCAAACTTTATGGAATATTTGTTTCATTTTTTACAGTTTTTTTAATTCATCAAACATTGAAATTTGTGGCCTTTGAAATTTTGTTATAAAAACAAAATGGAGGCCAATCAACAGCATCAAAGTAATGTTAGGTGACCTATTTAAAGTAGGCTCCACTGAGAGGCATGGGCCATAAAATGGGGTCTTTGGAAATGAATTACTTTCATTTTTTAGGAGAACAATGATAAGTTTGACCTTTTGGTGAATAAAAGATCCAATAAAGGCTCTTGTCATTCATTTGCCCTGATTCCAAAAGGATTTAAACTAAACAGGCATAAAAAATATACCCATTCATATGAAGTATTGAAGGATAATTTCCTGGGGATAGGATAACAGCTCTGAGGGGTCTTTTTTCTATTTTATTATTTTGTTTTCTTTAGCTAAATTATCCTATAAGAAAAGCCTACCTGAATCTGTTTTTTTTTTTCTTTTTGGGGGAAAAAGATGATTAAAGAAAATGGGTAATGGGGCAATTGAAGAGAAGTTAAAAGTTTGTATTCTGTGTCATCTTTCTGAAAAATCAACTGTTTTCCCTAAAATGTCCTTTACTTTGATAAGAACATTTCATGGTTACAAAAATCAGTTCTCCTATACTTCTAAGGTCATTACCCCCCCAGGGATTGTGGGGGGAAGGGAGGCTTACATATAGTTATACACATTTGCAAGTTGCTGTTGTTGTTTTTTCTAGTTCATGGTGCAACCTGACAATAACATCAAAGGTGCAAGACCATGCAAAGGCAGACAGCTGAACTTTGTGCTTATCTGAGGTTCTCTGTGTGGGCTTGTATTTGAATTCACCTCAAGGAGTACCTGAAAGAGGACACTTTATTTGCATAGGGTTTCCTTATAAATTGAGCTTCTCACACTCCAGTGGTATGTCAAGCAAAGTGCACTGGTGAAACCGTATGTAACACAATCATAACAATATAACTGGTTGAAAAGTAAAAAGAAATTGGCTGTTTTGTGAAAAACAACCAATCGTTTTTGGAAATGAACTGAATTCTTAGCTGCTTTGGCCAGCTCTTTTGGTATTTTGTAGACAGGGATATTCTTAGGGGTCAAATAAAGTATTTCTGAGTTGTTATTACAAGGTGCCCTTGTGCTTCTATATGTGTATGTATATATGTACACACATATATACACTTATAATATATATTTATTTATTTACAATTATTAGTTTCTTTACAATAGCTATTCTAGAATGGAAAATGGGGATAGGAAATACGGATCTGTCATTTAATCATTAGTGTAAGGCTTTCCCCAGAGTCAAAATTCCTTCCACAACCTTATCTATTACTTTCAGTCTTAGAGAGTTGCCTGGTTTACTGAGGGGTTAAATGACTTGATACAGTTGCATGACTAGTATGTGTTAAGTCAGAACTTGAACTGAGGTCTTTCCAACTCCAGTGCAAGTCTCATATCTAGTACGCTAGGATTTCAGTCTGCTATAATCATAAAATTGCTCAGGAAATAAATTTCTATATTCACATAAATCACCCAAAGTGTTAAGACAGCCATGGAAAATAAAGATAAATTGACAATGAAAATATTTAATTCGGTCAATGACTAGTTGAGATAGTATCAGGGATAATAAAATAACCAATATATGCTCTTGAACAAAGTTCCAAGTTCACTTTTACAATTAAATATTGTCCCAATTAACTGGGGTCTTTTGCAGTTACCATTATCCTTGTAAAGGACTATTAACAAAGTAGACACAAGAAGCTCTTTGTCACAGCTCTTATAACACTTGGGTTTTTCATTAGTCACACTTCATATTAGATTTGTACTCATAAATGTTATAAAACCAACGGTATGCACCGGGGGGGGGGCGGGAAACATGAGACCCCACACTCAAGACTCCAACTAGCTTCAAGCCATGCGTTTGTTTTGTGTGCCATCTTTAAAAGGGAGGATTTTTCCTAATTCTCTGGATTGTAACTGCTTTTTTTCTCCTCAAATTATGATGTATATATTTATCTGTCCACACATATCCCTTCCCTCCCTGTGGCCCCATAAACATAATCTCCATAAGGGCAAAGTCATTTTATTTTTGTCCTTTGCATTGGCAATACCCAAAACAGTGCTTTGCACATATAAGTTATTTAATAAATCTTGTTGGACTGAGTTGGGAACATCACAGTGAAGATTCAATATTTATTTAAAAAAAGAAAAATATATAGGAATCAATGAAGTCATTATTTGGTTCCTCAAAATGCATAAAGGTTGGTGAAGAAATGTTGTTGGGGAAGGGGATACTTAATTCCCTAAGAACACTGTCTGTGCATACATAACAAGCAGTGTTAAGGCAACAACAGATTGATGCCCAGAAGAGTTTATGCCAATGGGGCTCAAATGCTTGCTCAGACTTGCTGAATAATGTTACAGCAGGATTTTACAAGGTTATCATGAATTTTTGTTATCATGGTATTATTGTGAGCAGACATTTTTCAGGGCACTATGTAGGATATGCCTATATTTTAAAAATTGTAATTCTTTTGAGACTACATCTGTGTTTTGCAGGAAAAAAATAATGTTGATACCAAGTGAAGACAGTTACAAGAGTATTTATGAATTGTTTTGAAGGAAGGAAGAGAAAAAGTGAGGGAGGGAAGAAAAGAGGAAGGGAAAGATATGAAATTAGTTAATGTATTCTTTCAGCTGTCCCCTTTTTTCCATTTGATAACAGAGGTATAAGAAGCAAGTTATTTAGTTTAAAAGTTCCATTAATACAGTGAGGAATTTTGAGCTGGGATCTATGAACCTAAGGTTTGAATAGAATAGGTACTAGTCAAACAAACAGAGGTAGGGTTTAAGGTCAATAAGTAAAGCTCTTAGGAGTTGCTCTGGGCTTAATAGTACTCTGTGTAGCACAGAAAAGAAAGAATGGATTGAGTGGCAGGCAATCATAGTTTTAGTCCTCGCTCCATTTTTGCTTATGTGTGAAACCTCAAAGAATTTACTAAATCTTTCAAGGCTAAATCTTTCCTGACTAAAATTTGGGATAATAAGTTCTGCAATCCATTATGTCACAAATATGTTATTGAATGAGATTATGTAAAAGCATTTTTAGGAAAAAAAGTGATAGGTAAATGTGAATTACTATCAATACAAGTTGTACACAGGTTGAGGTTAAGCAACCCAGATCTGTAGTAACTTTGAAATAACCTCGAAATAACCTCATTCTGAAACAAAATCGAGATGCGTCTACATTGTTGACTGGAGAAAATCATTGCTAAAACAAGAGAAAAACAAAAGTAGCATCTTTATAAGAATAAAATTCAACCTAAAGTAACTACATTTGAGAGCGGACTGTGAAATCTCAATTCTCTGCCATGTTGTTGTTTTTTTTTTTTTTAATGCATTTCTTCCTTATTCCATTGAGCTTTTGAAAGCACCTTGCTGCTGAATCTTCTTTAGCCTGAGAAATATTTTTGAAAGGGTCACGTGGAATGAAAGGGCTTCCTAAGTATTTCTTGTCAAAAAAATTTTCACTTTTGTGTTCCTGTTATAGTGTTGACAGCTTGAATGAAATTCAATTCTCTTACTCCCTACTACCCATATTACTTCTGCGTCTTCACCCAGAATTCTCTCTATCAGAGGTACAAGACTATGCCTTGGATAGTTAGTGGCAATTCACAACTGTACATAAACACACAGACACACCTATGTACACAAACGCACAGACACATCCATACAGAATAGAAAAAAGATTTATTTATTTATTTATTTTGAGAAAGAGTCACTCTTATCTTGCCCAAGCTGGCCACTCATGGGTCCAATCTCACTACTTATTGGCATGTGAACTTTGACTTCCTCTTTATGTAATCTGAGCTAGATTTTGCCCCTCCTTAGGCAGTCTGGCTCCCAATCTCAGGGGCTCAAGATATTAGTGCCAGACTTAATGCAGGCACTCACTTAACTGTAGCCCCACTGAAGCACAGAAAGCCTGAGCTCAAGTAATCTACCAGCCTCTGCCTTACCAGTAAGCAGGAATTACAGGCATGTGTTACTGCAGCCAGTGAAAAGGGAATTTTCTTTTTCAAGTCTGTGTGAATGAGTGTTGGTCCATAATGGTTGGTCTGCTATGATTAACAAACCAAACATCCACTACTTTTTGCATCAGTGAAAACCAATTCATAAATGAATAAATAGGGACCTTTTAACCTCTGTAATCATTTTTTAAGCACATGATTCTAACTTGATTGACCATTAGGCCCACAAGTAGACTGAGAATGTGTTTGAATATTCCACATATATATAAGAATTTCACATATTTTGCATTTTACACCAGGAATCCAGCTCAGTCAATGCTTTAATGTGCTTATATCCATAACTAGGACATAGAAGCTTTCTTATGCTATCTGATTATCTTTCATAATAGAATGCTTTTTCTTTCATTTGTGCTTTCCTCATTGAGAACATTAGCTCATATCTGCAATAGATGCCTATCAGTAGAACACAAGATGAATCTAGTTCCAGGTGTATACCAACTCACTCATTTGAAGTCTAGAAACAAATGTTTTCAATTACTTTTCTTTCTATTGATTACTACTTCATTTATGATAGAGCTGCTACTAACAGGGGAAGAACCTGGAAATCTGTTGATTTATAAGGCATATAAGCATGTAAATTAGCGAAAGGTCAGCTCTAAGATTAAACTGACAAGACAGAGGAGGTAGCTGAAGACTGGAGAGTTTCTAAATCCTCTGGCTGGCATTAGGAGTGTTTATGTCAGATTGATTAACAGGAAAATCACCCCTCTGGGACGATCCTGGTAGTCACTAGTTCAGGTCATATTTTTCTTTTTCCCTCCTCATTTTTATGAGAGTGAATTACTAAATGAAACGAGGCAGGTAGCCTGGGAGTGTGAAATCCTTTAACCAATAAACAAATCAAATCTCAACCAGACCTTTAGGAACTCCCAATAGCCAGGTTAACATAGGCCATGGAAATTGAGATTTGTCAATGGGCCAAAGAATTGAGGCTTTGAATGTAGGTATTCAAGGGAGGAAAAGGATATCAGTATCAGACATAGGTGAATTTCCTAGTCATTTCATCTTGACAGATTGCTCAAATTCACCAAATGATTGTCAATGTTCCACTTCACTCTGTGTGGCATAGATTTGACTTTAGTAAATATTTCTTGATCATAATAGCAAGCTCTTACTTTGGCCACCTCCATTTAAGTAAATATCTAGATAACTAACAATCTCCCTTTCCTCTTATGTGTTTCAATATAATCTTTGCCCACTAACATATTAAACATATTACTTACTCTCTAGTTTATCCATTTATTCATTGGCTTTTCCACTGGTGTTCTCCTGAAGCCTTGGATTTATTTTATTGATTGAGGTCTTCAGTCATCTCAAAACCTAATACTTCTGTTTGGGTCTAATTGGCTGCCCATCAGAAGTTCATTGGCCCAGAAGGTTATTGATTTAACATGGCTTGGCTCCTACTACATCATAGACCATTCCATTGTCAGTTTGGTTGTTTTTCATTTTGTTCTAATTTTTTTTTGATGGAATCACCTTTATTCCACACAAAACAATAATTAAAAGTCAAAGGCACATTCATGTTCCTTTGAACGAGGCTGAGCAGAGACTTGAGGAGGCAAAAATAAATATGCCATTGTCATTGGGAAAAGTCATAACTTTATTTCTAATTGGGTATCATTAGGTTCTATCTCACTTAGAGATGTTCACCCATCCACCCAGAGATGACCCAGTTTGTTGCCCCAACCTCTATACAGAAAAGGGATCTCTGAAAGAGGCTTAACTACTAAAGAACAAGTAAAATCCAATAAGACAAATAGAAAAGTCTCCCATCATCTTTCCATACATGAGATGCTTTTCTCAAGCTCATTTTATTTAGAAATAATCAATATTTTTACTCCAAGTTGATTCCTTGAATCACTTAGAATGCTCCAAAGAGAGATATTCTGAACTCTCTATTCTCTGTATATAGCTTTCTAGGAAGGCCACAGTGGAAAAAAAAAGTCCCCATTTCAATTGGCAAGATGAGAAAACAGATATTTCAAACAAATGAGCTCTCTTGTCGCATCACAAGGCTGTGATTATTAAAGTTTAAGACTCTTTTCTTTCAGCAGGGGTGGAGAGCAATAACCATTTCATCTAAAACCAGGATGATGAAGGCAATATAAATCAAACCCATTCCAGCAGATTTCATTTGGTCTAATTTTTCTGCAGATATTAATCATAGTATAGTCCTGTGCAAATGACATCTAACTCCATTCCAAATAGGTAGAAAGAACACTTCGTCTGATTCTCTTTCTCAATTGTGTCATGTTGCTAATATAAAGGAAAATAAATAAATTGGAACTCTAGTTTAGCAAGATTTCAAGATGCCAAGAATACTGAGATATTAAAGGAGAGAAATGGCCCCTGTTAAACCTACAATCCAGCATGCAAATTGGCAAAAAGATCTATCTGCCATAGAGTCACCAAGAGGAAAAGAAAACAAAAACGAACAAAAAACAATTCTCCATTCATTTTTCCTCTACGATTTGCTCTTTCAAGTTGAAGTTCCCAAGGATTCTTTCTCACATTTCACAGGCAGTGGAAAGAACCTTTGGTTTCCTAGCAATGACAGACCATGAAAGTTTATATTAGTCAGATCTATGGAGCCCAGTGACAAAGAATGACAATGTTCTAGATTTTCCCATGTTCTGCAGCTATGCTAGGTACTGGCTGAGCTGGGAGGCTGGAATCATTTTAGTGAATCTCATTCTGAGTTCCAAATATAAAAATGAGGTTTTACTACTGTGATAGGGACACAGTAAATAACGATTTTATAAATCATCCTGCATGCCCATCTACAATCTTACAGAGCCAGATGTTTTGACACAGACGGATGAAACCCAGACATAAACTCTAAATTCAGGAAAGCAAAAGTGATTCTGAAAGAACAGCAATATATGAGAATGATCAGCTTGGGGAACCCTTAGCTAACATCCATCTTAAACAAACAAAATCAATTGAAAAGTGAAAGTTAATAAATCAGCTGTTGATCATTTTGTTGAAAAATGTTAAAATGCTTTGATATTTTTGTGTTTGTTTGTATTTTCTACCACTGAATTGGCAGGTTGGATTAATGATGTGTAAACATTACTTAGAAGATAATATATTTTAAAGGGGATAAGGAGTATATGAAGGTTTTCAATTCATTTCACTCTTCAGTTTAGGTAAGACAAGCTGCATCTACATTTAGCTTTAAAAAGAATAAAATAGCCTCATGTTTGTGGAAGACTCTTCTTGCTATTTGCATGAAGGACACCTAAAGAAACACAATATTGGGACTTACAGATATGACAATGCAAACACCCCAGTGGCCCACAACAGACCTTTCTAATCTTCCATTTTCACTGGTAAAAGGAGATAGACATTAGTAATAGATTAGGAGGTTTGCAAACTATCTTGCTTATTTGTCTTTGGGAACAAATACCTTGTTTTAGATTTAGGATCCTCTGGGAAATAACCTTTCCCCACCCCTGAAACTTTGGTGTACTGGCATTTGGTGAAACAGTTAATATTATATTACAAAGGGCACTGGGTTTGAATTCAGAGGACTGTGTCTCAGTGTTCAATACAACTAGTCATTATTTGTGTGACTTTTGCTAAGTCACTTACCCAGTATGGTCTCAGTTTAATTATCTGTAAAATGATATTGTTGGAATACTTGATTTTTGAGGCTCCTTCCACCTTGAAATCCTTTGATTCCATGACTGACTTAGTGCATTGGCCATACTGTCACTCCTTTTACCACAATCAGTTTACCCAGAATGACACCAGTAGTGTTATCTCATTGGTTCAATGTATAGTTTTTGTCAGAACTTTTGGTATCAAGAAATGAAAAGGATCAGAGTGACTATATTTATATACAACTCTCTCCATAAAAAGACTTGAGTTCTTTTTAAAAAAGTCAAAACTAGATAAGGAGTTGTACATGACACAATGAGCATAGAGCCTTGCAAACTCATACCTCATATAAACATTTCCCTAATCTTTCACTTTCTCCATAAGTAGCTAACCATATGGCCCTATGGTAGGTTGCTTAGTTGCTCGTTGTTTGGCATACCAAAAGAACAATCCTACCCAGAAGTATGATCAACTGTAAACCAATACTTACACAACTGAAAAGCAAACACAGTTTTGCTTCCTTGGACAATTCACATTGGAATAGGCCCACAGTCTAGAGGTCGAAGAAAATAAAACAAAACAAAAAAAAATCGCCTTACACAAGTACTTTGCACGTAGTAGGGCCTTAATAAATGTTTATTGAAGACTATGGTGTGTGTGTGTGTGTGTGTGTGTGTGTGTGTGTGTTTTCTCTAACTGGTGGTTTCTTTCCTATCACTGGAGCTAAAAGGAACATGTGAGCAACAGATGTTATTGCCAACTGATTAGGTAAACAGGATGAAAAGAAATTGTCATTTTATATGAAGTTACATTGCAACATTTAATTTCTTCTTTAAAAGTATGCAGCAGAAGTTAAGGGTTGCCTTTCCTTCCAGCTCTCCATCTCATGCCAGTTGTTTGAGGCTTCAAAGTACACCTTGTTGACAACTTAATTGCATAGGAGTGGAAAGGGAGCTGGAATCAATGCACATTTTTGGCCCAGACTTATTTTATAGCATTGTTGGAGAGGCCTTAAAAATTATTTGATCACAGTGGGCCTTAGGATGGTCTTTCCCATTTGAATTCTCTCTTGATTCATTAAAATCTGATTCTTCCCTGAATCTTGTTATTTAGATGATTATGTTTTACTATGATGTTCACTGACATTGAAAAAAGAAGCCATTCTGTATAGAATGAATGAAAAGACTGAATAAAGAAAGGTTATAGCTTATGACTGATCCACTGCTGTGCATAGTAGAGAAGAACATGGAGCAAATCTATGAACAGTTCTGTTGACATCTCTGTACTCAAGGCTTTTAAATAAAACCCTTAACCCTTAATTAGAGATGCCAACACATCAAAATTTTGACAGGTTATGTCTGTTGTGAAATGCAAGCCTTGTGCGACTTTAGTCAATCATTTACTAGTGACTAAAACTGAAACAGAATCTCTTAAACAATTAGCTTTGGGTGTGTATATGTAAACAGAAACAGCTAATACATAAATCATTGTGTTTTGGTCCTGCTGACAACCAAATTCCTTCCTTGACACACACACTTTTTTTTCTCATTTTAAAAAAAAATTTCCACTTGGTCCAAGTTAATGATTGACAATGAATTATCCTTTCCTGTTCCCATTGAAATCCATGCATTATGCCTAAGAGAAAGAGCAAAAAGTCTTCACCATCACAATCCTAAACTTGTCAGAGGTAATGGAGCATCCACAGCAAATAAGATTACAAGGATAGCTACCAATATTTAATTTTCAACTGTGTCTAGGCAGATCACAGTGATCTTGATCTCCGACAGCAATCCAGTTAATGGAATACAGATATATAGCCCAGTGAACCAAAATCCATTCAGGGATCTCAATTTTTGGCTCTCTTCATAGGTAACATCCACAGGGCCCTTGCTAAAGTTCTCCTTTGTGCAGTGCAGGCATAGCCAAATTTTCACATTTCAAGGGTAAACAAAACACTCCAAAGTGACTTTAAATGTCAGCAGTGTAGCACTGTAGTTAAAAACAACAATAAAAAAAACCCATAAACATATTATTGTGTTACTAGTATTCTGTAAAAATAAAGCATATAGGAGCACTTAACTTCAGTTTTTCTATTATAATTAGCAGTGTTGAAGACCTTCTGAGTGTCATTCTCAGTTCTTAGTTCTACCACTAAAGAGGGATTTGGAGAGCTGGAAGTAAGTTTAGTATAAAGGCCACAAAAATGTCTGAAGGTTGGGAAAATCGGGTCTGTATTCTCCTATCAAAGAAGTTAAGGGGTGATTTAATAATAGTCTTCAAGTGTACAAAAGGCTCTTACACAAATAATGGTCACCAGCTCTTCTCCCTCCATCCAGCAACACAGAAAATAATTTCAGCCCAGGGTTGAGGTGAGAATTAGTTTGTAAATAAAGAAGGATTAAGTACTGATCAGGTTCATTCACCATTGAAGTGGTATCCCAAGAAAGGATATGACATATCTTTCTTTGAGAGGCATTTAAAAATTGAATAGATTTTCACTGTTATAAAGTAAAAGGTCTTGTCAGGAGCAGGGGATTAGATTAAGTGACCTCATAAACATTCCCCAGCCTTGAATTCTATGAAACATGTATATATGTATGTGTATCTATGTACACACACATACACACACATACAAATAAACATGTACAAACAACACAGCCAATATAAAGTGGATAGCATAGGTTTAAGTAAAATGTTCAAAAAGCCTCTTCCTTTCCCCCCCATAAACAAAGTCAAAAGCAAAATTAAAAATTTCAAATGTATCATCAGGCAAACCCCTTGTCCTTCATCTTCCCATTCAGTGGATCTTTCCACTGGGGGAAAAACAAGAAATGCTTGGCTTGGAACAGATGAACATCAGGTTCTCTCACTTGCTGCTGTAACCATGTCTCATGTGTAACATTTTCAGTGTGTGTTCTAGAGCTTACAAACAAATAGCATTTTCATTGTGCTTCCACATCGGGAAAAAAATCAATTACCCTGTGACTTTACATGAGAAGGTGAACTAGGCAAATTAGGCAGAACAAGATCAATGAACTGTAGTGGCCTAACCCATTCTTATTTTTTTTCCTTTTAAAATATGAATATTCTTGTGTATGATGTTTATTTGGAAATGATAAAGTGTGTGTTTTCCCCCACCCCCCAGCCTTCTCCTAGAGATGGTATTTTCTTAATAGTTCGGATTGCCAAGGGTGCTTCCTTTCTGGGAACCTATCTGGAATTTTGATCTTCAGAAAATCCTGGATGCATTTTTCTAGCTCTTCCTCAATGGAGAGCTTTTCCTTCACAGCTTTTTTTTTGCCCGAGTTAGACTCCCTGGAGCCAGTGGTCAGAGTCCGAAGCAAGTCGCTTTTTCGACGCATCTCTGACTGCTGGATCAGCTGCACCGGGCCCTTCTTGATGGGCCTGTCCAGAGTCTGGATGTTGGGCTGGCGAGTCACTGGCCCACAGATGACAGTCTCCTGTGGGGAGCTAGCTTCTGACTGGCTGTCACAGCTAGAGGTGGAGAGTTCATTGCACGAGGTGCCACTCTCCCCTTCTTTGTCACCCTTGCCATTTTTGCAACAGCAGTCACAGTGGGAGGAAGACCACCTGGAAGGTTCACCTGCAAGAGAACACACAGGACCCAGTGAATTAACGGCAGCTTAGATGGCTTAAACTTAGTCATGTATACATACATATATGGGGGTAAGGGTAAAGGGAATGACATCTTTGCATGTTACCTGATTCAATGACTTGCACTCAATAAGCATCTAATAAGCTTTTACTGGATTGGATTTAATTGAAACAGAGTACCTTCCCTGCTCCCTGGGAGGTGAAGTGCTTCTCCCACACAGCTGAGAGCCAAGGCTTTTGTATTCTTTTCCAAATTCTCTTCATCAAATTCTCATAAACCAGTTTAAATCACCCTCCTCAAAGTAGTAAAAGTATAATATAACAGTCTAAGCCTATTAAAGAAGAGTTAGTCTTGTTCCTAAAGCAACAAAGATTTTCTCGAACATTATCAATGTCCTGATCCTGAGCCCTGATGGAGAGAGAGACAAAGCTCCTTCTTTTCCCTTAAAGGGCTCCTGTTTAAACCATAAAGGAAACTTGCAGGTAAATATTTATTTGTTCATACACAGACATCCACTATCTGGGAATTGTTTTCCCAAATTCAATGTGAGGAGAGAAAAAAAAATTAAAAGCTCTCTCTCCCAAGACAGTTGATGAATTCTTAGACATTCCCTAGTTGTTCCACCCTGTGAAAATCATTTAATCTCTATCTGCCTCATTTTCCTTAACTACAAAAGGAGGATAATAACAGCACCTTCCTCCCATGACTCCCACATAGTAGGCACTTAATTAATGCTTATTCCCTCCTCTCCTACACCTCTGAGAGAAAAACATCTGCTAAATTAATAAGGAACCCAATCCTGACCCATGCCATAGTAAGAAACTAGAGTATCTAGGAAATGGTGTATGGTGCGTGTTTTTCTACCATTTTGTTTTTATTGTTCAGTTGTGTCTGACTCTTTGTGACCCTATTTTTTTTCTGCAAAGATACTGGAGTGGTTTTCCTCATCAAGCTCCTTATACAGGTGAAGAAACTGAGGCAAACAGGGTTAATTGACTTGCCCATGGTCACACAGCTAATAAGTGTCTAAGGTAGAATTTTGATTTAGGCCATCTTAATTCCAGGTTCAGCACTCTATCCATTGCACCCCTAGCTACCACAGTATCCACACAAAAACATGCAATTCATCATCATCATCATCATCATCATCATCATCAATCATCAGTCATCATCTCCTACACTCAAGGAACCCTTTATACTTTTCAAAGTAATTCCACAGTACGATTCTGCCATTTACTATCTGGGCTTTGCTTTCGTTCAGGGTAAAGTGAAGGAATAGGACTATATCAGGGGTCAGGAATCTGTGGCCTTATAGATCCCTGTGGCCATTTGACTGAGTCCACATTTTATAGAACCAAATTTGAATTCATTCAAAAGGCCACACTTAAGGACCTAGAAGGGCACATTGACTTCAAGGCCACAGGTTCCCCACCCCTGGACTAGGTGATCTCTAATGCCCCTTGTGCTTTTTATGATGCTATAATCCTACAATTCTATATCTGTATTATACATGTCAGCACATACAAAAAGTAGTGGCATTGCTTGGCTTCTCTCTTCCCTAAGGAACATATAGAGTGTGTTCATGAGAAGACTAGGTGCATAAGTCCATCCCACAGGTCACTCTTTACCTGTTTCTTATTTTCTTCTTGGATAAGGAGCAGGAGAAGAAAGTTTTTGAGGAAGGGCAGGTATAGGGAAGGTCCCTTTTTAGTTTTAGTGAATTAAGCATAGAGTTAAAAAAAATATCCTTCCTTTCTTTTGAAATCTTTAAGCTCTCTTTCTTTAAAATAAAAAAATGATTACTGAGTTTGAATCATTAGACGAAACTTTGTACAACTTCTATCAGTATTATTGACTCTTGGCTTTTGCAAAAGGATTCTGTTTTTGAGACTCTTCCTGTTACCATATGCACTTGTTATGAGGATGACCAAAGAGGTTTTCCTTTGGACCTAGCAGGAGAATGTGATGGTTCTATGTTATTTCATATATCACTAGCAATCTATGGCTCAGAGATTCACCATGGATTTAATTCTGCCTAGAAAGAGATATAGTAGAGCCTTCTTGCAGCTGTATTACTAGGGAACATTGAATAGAGTCTCTATATTCATGTCATAGAGAAAACAGAGATAACAGCCTCTTCTGTCCTGTTCTCTACCCAAACTTCCCTAGTCCAACACAGAGAAGAAGCATTCATGTTATAAGTAATGTGAAATCCCACTTCCCCACCCCAACCTTGCTGGTTAGGGGATGGAGAGTGGGAAAGAGAAACAGAAGTTATATCATATCATGAATTTACTGTAAATAGTTTTTATTTATTTGTCATTTGACTTGTAGTCAAACTAATTCTGTACAATATCCCAGCTTAGAACAGGATACTATGGTATAGCTGGGAAGGGTAAGTGTGGGGTGGCAGCCATCAAAGATATTACCTGGCACCTATATATGTAATATTGTTTTTTCAGCTTGGTTCATCTCTAGACTGGGATACTCTCTGCCTAGGAAATTCTCTACTTCTTGGCTTTGTTTAGTTTATGTCCCACTTTCTGCAATAGACCTTTCCTGCCCCTCTTCCTGCCTAGCTCCTTCCCTCTGTCATTAGATTCCATGTACTCTGCATATATTCCATATATACACAGTTGTTTGAATATTGCCTCTCTCATTGGAATGTGAACTCTCAGAAGACAAGGACTACATTTATGCCTTGTTAATGGTCATTGCTGGAAACATGGACAGATATATATATATATAGTAGGCACTTGATAATTTCTTGTTAACTGATGAGATGAAATGTTGAATATTTCCTATTCACCTTGTGTGATCTCATTTGTGATGTGGTAGATAAAGGGCTGAAGTCAGTGAGGACAGGTAGAAGTTAAAACCTCAAATATTTGCTTATGTGGGATCTCTATGAATTCAATTTTTGAATGTACAAAATGGGAAGAAAGTCATATCAGTACTATCTAAAATGATACTGTATATTTAAAATATTTTATAAATCTTCAAGGCTATATAAATGTCAGTTATCATAAATAATTCTTTTTTGTTTGTTTAAATTCTAGGAGGAGGAATCCCAAGATCTTTGTTGACTGACCCGTAAACCTAGTGCAATAAGCTCCCAATATGAGAAGTATCTCCAACTGAGACCCATTCATTGAAACAACTTGTCATAATTGGACTGTGCAGTCATCATATTTATGGACTTATTAATTTAGATGTAGTAATCCAATTAACCAAAAGGAAGGCCAGCAGTGGTAGCATCCTAGTTATCACAGGCTATTGTAAATAAACGTCTCCCATGCCACAGAGAAATCTGCTTAAGATACACCAGCTGGTTCCTGCAAAAAATGAGAGTGGAAAAAGCCTTTCCTCTCTTTGCCAGCATGGTCTCTGAGGGAGCCATTTCTCCTTTGGAAGGTAAAATTTGTCTTTCTTGCTAAGTACCCACCGGCCTTTTGCTAATAGACTCCAGCTCTTCTACTCTGATGAGAAAAGAGGTGAAACCTTTTCAATATTTATCTTCTATAGGACATTTCACTCTACTACAAAGGTAAAGCAGCCTTATTCCTCTGGAAAAGGTTTGGAAATGCAGCTTACAACTAAACACATAGAAAGATAGCTTCTACTTACCAGAAACCTTTTGAGTTTCACCAAGGGTAGTAAGAATTTGGTGATTAGAACCAGCAAAAATAAAAGTTGCATGAACTTCTAAATTGTGTGAACCTCCTAAGTGTGGTGAGGTCTCTTCCCCATTCCTTCCCTCCCAGGGGGAATCTTTATTTTCTCACAGGAGACATTTTAAAGAAATCAACAGCAGTGTATTTAAGGTATGACCATCTGGAAAACTTCACACAGTCTTCCAAAATTTGTGCAAACTAGGAAACTGGCACAGGAGCAGGTCATTTCCTGATGGAATGCTTAGATAATTATGGATTGAAACGTCCCCTGAGTTTCCATTCAGCTCAAAAGAATTACTTTTTAATTTATTTCCAGTGATATTACTACCTGAAATTGAAATGTCATATTTTTTCCTCTGAAGCATGCTCTGTTACTCCAAATTTTAGTATTTTGTATCATTTACTCTCATGTTTTCAGGGGAATGGAGAAGGATAGGATTAATGAAAGAACAAGAGCCATGATTTCATTGAATTAGGGAATTACAAGTGAGAAAACTCTGCCACCTTAGCCTAAAATTTAAAGAGGTTAAATGACTTGCCCAGTGTCATACAAGCTAGTTTGTGTCAGAGGCAAAACTCAAATGCAGGTCTTGGTGATTCCAAGGCCCACTCTTTATCTATATTTATATTTAAATGTAGAAAACAGTAAAGAGTTAGTATATTTTGGCTGGTATTGAGGTCTGACAGAAAGCTGTCAGAGTAGATGCTAAAAACTGATCCAAAATGATGCTATTAAATCCTCTTCATTCTGTCTGGAAGCATTAGAAGATGTATCTCCTCCTTCCATAAGCACTTATCATTTTAAGGAATTCAAGAATTCAGGAAAAGAAGAAGCTGAAAATATACAAGTTGAGGTGGTCTATGTCTGATTCAAACTCATATATCCTGTGCAGTAACAGAGACCTGTCCTTGTCTATTCTGAACTACTAGAAGGCTCTTTCTCAGGACACTCCTTCTAAACATCCAGAATCTTTGAATGCCCCAGAATTCCCAAGTTCTAGCACCTGAAGGTATTATATGATTCCTTTTAAATACCTCTCTGATTCCAATGGCAACAGCAAACTTTCGCTTGCCTTTTGCTAAGGTATCAATAATGGGGGAAATAATTCCCTCTATTGATTAAAAATTGATAACCCTCAATTTACTGTGAGAAAAGCACTTTATTCCAAGGAACTAGCTTGAAAATTTTTTTTTTCTGTTGTCATTTTTTGACTAAAATTTCTGCCCTGATTCTGAATTATTCATTACTTAAACATTGTGCAAAGCACTATATGAATATTGATATAATTTTTATCCATATAATCAGTATTCATTAAGTACATATGCTTAGTGATTTCTTTAGTGAATCTATGAGGAGCATCATGGTATAGTCTAGTGGAGAGTATATTGGACTTGGAGTCAGAAAGAACTGAGTTTGAATCCTATCTCAGACACTTCCTAGCTGTGTGGCCCTGGGCTAGTTGCCTAACTTCACTAGACTGTAGTTTCTTCATCTCTTAAATCAAGAGACTGAATCTGAACCTCAAGGTTCCCTTAGACCCTGAATATATGCTTCTATGATTTCCTGATACGTCTCCAACCCAGCTCCTATGCGATGCACATGCCTTGAATGATACCTACCCCAAATGCCTTTTATGTCTACTACAAATACTATCTTTTTTTTTCTTTCCCCACTTTAGTGTGCCTTGGTTATATCATATCTGAAATACTATATTCGTTTCTGAGGATCACATTTTATAAAGAACTTTGATAAACTGGAGTGGGTCCAAAAACACCAATTGAGTACAGTGAATGACATTCTTTTTTGGAGGTTGAAGACCTGACTTCATTCCTGGTTTTGCCACTTACTAGTCATGTATTCTTATCCTAGTTCCTTAATCTCTCTAGGGATTAGCTGAAGTAACTATCTGCTTGGAATAAAGTGTTTGTGTCCCCACCACTCCACAGTAGACTGAGGCTTATCAATTATGAAGTGTCCACTGTTTGGTAGGCACTGGAAAAAGGAGTTGGCCTACTTGACCCATAGTGTCCCTTCTAGCTTTAAGTCTATGAAACTAAGAACTATGATACTAAGAAAACAATCAGAGGGTGGCTAGGTGGCGCAGTGAGTAAGAGCGCCGGCCTCGGAGTTGGGATGACCCAGGATCAAAACCGGCCTCAGAAAATGAGCACCCACACATAAATCATGACTAGCCATATAACCTTGAGCAAGTTACTTAACCCCAATTGCTTTAAAAAAAAATCAGAATGGAGAAGAGGAATCAGATCATTGCCTATGAGGAAAAATGAAGAAGATTTAGCGTAGAGAAAATGAGACTAAGACAAAGACAAATCTTTGCTCAAAATATCAAAAGGGGTGTCTCATAGATGTTGATTAGTTTTACTCTTCCCCCAAAGTAAGGGTTCTTGATTTTTTAGTGTCAGTGGCCCTTTGGCAGTGCGATGAAGTCTATGAATCCCTTCTCAGAATAGTATTTTTAAATGCAGAACCCTGAGACACACCTATGGTTAGAGATGGATTCAGCAAAAGAAACAGAGAAATGCTAGTCAGATAGGAAAGAGAACCAGATGAGAATGATATCCCAAAAAGCTAGAGGGAAGAAGGCATCAAGGAAGAGAAAGTAAACAGTAGTGTCAAAGTCTGCAGCAAGGTCAAGGAGAATAAAGACTGATAAAAGACCATTTGATTTAGCAGTTAGAATATCATTATTAAATCTGGAGAGAACAATTTTAATGGAATGATAAGGTCAGAAATCAAATTTGTTAGGGCTTAAGAAAAGAGTGAGAGGAAAGAAAATGAAGATACCTACTGTAGATAGCCTTTTAAAGAGTTTCACTATAAATGACAGAAGAGATATGGGGTGACAGTGAGTGAAGGCAAAGAATTGTGCCAAGGCTGAGGTTTGGCAATGGTACAAGGATTAGGGATTTCAGAGATGAGTACAGTGTAGAGTTGAATTGGTTCAACATGGAGTCAACGCAGGAAGAAGATGAGAGACTGGTTGGTGCAAAGGAGAGGGAATGGGAGAGAATTGAGGGGTGATGGGGGAAGGGGGAGAACCTGGATGTGGCAATGGGGAACAAGGAGTATTCCAACTCACCCACCTCAACCAGTGGACTGAGGAGAATGAGTGAAGATAAAGTAAATACTTAAAAAGTTGTACAGGGGTGTTGTGTCATTAACAGGAAGCCAAGTTTTAGTAATAGATCTTAGACAGAAGGAATGAGAGAGAGCAAAGATTTAAAATAAGGGGAGGTTTGATTCCTATGAAATAGACATTCCAGAGAGCACTAGACCTTCATCTAGGTGGAATTAGGATGAAATTTTGGAGGGATTGGGGAAAGGATAGGTTGGAGGGGAATAGGAATGAGGAAACAAGTGGCAGAGGTAGAATGGGGTTTGAATGATGTTCTACAGGAATTCAGAGTCACTGGAATGTGAAGAGTATGACCGGATGTGAGAATGTTCATCACTGAGTGGAAGGAAACACTCCTCTGCCATCAAAGGACAGTTACAGCAGGAGATGGGAGGCCTGAAGTCTAAGGAAGGGCTACTTTGCATTAGAGGTTCTCCACATCCTAGTTGGGAGATCGGGCTGGCAGGAGATGGAAATTTCCTTGTGCTAGTAACAGGTGGAAGTTCTTACTTTGGGGCAGATGGAAGATGCCTGACCCTAGCAAGTGTCCTCCAAGGCTTTGTCTTCCTTCTATACTCTTTTCCTTGGAGAGCCCATCAGCTTCCAAGGATTCAATCATCTTCTCTCTGCTGATGACTCCCTGATATTGTTATCCAGAATTAGCTTCTTTCTTAATGTCTAGTCTCACAGCTCCAACTGCTTATTGTACATTTGAAACTAGATGTCACATAATATATTTTTTAGAGTCAACATATCCCAAACTTAATTCATTGCCTTTCCCCCCAATATTTCTCTCTTCCTAGCTTTCATGCATTTCCTATAATTGACAAGTGTCATCTTCAACTCTTTATTCTCTCTCACCACCCTTCCCTCCCCATCCCATCTTATCCATTCTCTGAGCAAGTCCTGTTGATATTTCTACATTCATAATATCTCTCATAATATGGCCCATTCTCTCTTCTGACATGGAGACCACTCAGTGTAGATCCTCATCACTTATACCTGAACTATTATAATAGCTGCGTAATAGATTGGTTTTCCTTTTTCAATCCTCTCCCCAGTCTGCTACATGTTCTACTCACCTATCAAATTAATTTTTCTAAAGTAAAGTTCTGATTATATCACTTCCTTACTCAGTAAACTCCAGCCGCTCTTGATTCACTAGCTGGACCATCTGGACTCAGACTCTATTTCCTCACCTATAAAATAACTTTCGGATTAGTTGACTTCTAGATCCTTCCAGATCTAAATGCATGATCTTATGTCCTAACAACTGTCTAAATGACTTGGTGTGGACCTTTAAAACCAAAGTAATACAAGAAGTCTTTCAGTGTGAAGTGACAGGAGAAAAATGAACACAGTTTATCTTTTAAATTAATTCCTCCGTCCCTCTAATATGAGGTTTTTAACTTGTGGTGCTTTGTACAGATTTCAGGGGTTCCATGAAATTGGATGAGAAAAAAATACACTGTGATTTTCATTAACCTCTACATGAAAATTTGCATTACTTTCAATTATTTAAAAACATTATTCTGAGAAGGGTTCTGTAGACTTTACCAAACTGACAAAGTCATCTACAACATATAAAATATGAAGAATCCCTTCTCTAAGAAAAAGAGATCAACTGTCTGGAATTTCTTTGATATCAGGATCCAGTTGAATTGGAACCCCATCTATTTTTGATAATAATAAAGATCTTCTAATAATAGAATTAAACACATTCTGTGAAATAAAGCCCATTCAGTTATTTGCCTACTTATGTTAAATATAAATAGATTGTCCACTTAGACTGAAAGAGATTGGGAGGGCAGCATCTTAAAAAATAAACATCATTCCTATTTCAATTTCCTTTGCACTTAATCCTTTCTTTAAAAAAAAAAAAAACTTTTGCATTCCAGAATTTAAAGATAAAAATTGGTCTTTTGTGTTTTTTATATTTATGTTAGTCTAGCGGTTGTTCACTGAGAGAAGACCAGAAGAGAAATGTATATATGTGTGTGTGTGTGTGTGTGTGTGTGTGTGTGTAATTATCTATTACTTTAGAACCATATTTACTGGGACTTGGATATGCGGCCTCACAACTCAGAATTAGTACTCAGAATGAGGCTAAGAACTTTTTTTATGGGGACAGAGATTATTCAAGTCAAGTTATCCCAGTGAATCCAGAGAAGCATATCTAACCTCCTTAACTGTCCTTGAGAAGACAGTGTAATACAGTGAGAGGAGAACTATATTGTGAGTCTGAAACATTGGGCTGAGATGCTGGATGTCATAACTAGTGCTTCTGTGATCTTGGGCAAGTCACTTGATTTCTATGGGCCTCCATTTCCTCTATAAAGTGAGAGGCTTACAATAGATGACATTTAATTTTTATTCTGTCCCTGAAACTATTACTTTCCTCTGTTCTTTTGATATAGTTTCATTTCTGTTTCTTTCTTGCATATTTAAATGAGGTAATTGATAATCAAGTGAATCAATAAGTATTTCTAAAGTGCCTATTGTTTACCAAGCATGGTGCTAGGTGCTAGGGATACACAAACAAAAAATAAAAGTTTATACTCTCAAATATTCTATTGAAGAAACATAATTCGTCATTATTATAATTGTCATGGTATTAAGAAGGCCCCTAGTTGGCTTGTATATAGAAGAACAGGCCTAGGATAGGTCTTCATAGACAGATGAGGCTAGAAAGTAAGTTCTAAGCTGAATATGAACTGTCGCCTTAGAGGGGTTTCCTTTCCTTCTTCTGCCTGTCATGCACCCTCCCCTCCATATTATACAGAATAAAGCTATAAAGGAAGTCCTTTTCAGGCCTGGCTCTTCCATAAATCTTTCCAAGTATTATGCCAGACTGAAAAACTTTTTGTAAGAAGCAGCACTGGTTTTGATATAATAGTAAAAGCTGATATATTTATATAGTACAGATGCTAAGCACTTTGCATTTATTATTTTATTTGATCCTCACAACAACCCTGGAAGGTAGGTGCTATAGTTATCCCATTTTACAGATGGGGAAACTGAGGCAAACAGAAAATTGATATAATATTTGGTCCTGGACTCCAGACCATTAAGCTTGCTACTGTTGTTGGCATCACCAAATTGTGGCTCTAAAGCCATTCCTTTCTATAGGGCAGATTCTGTAGGATCATTGATAGATCTTGAGTTGGAAAGGACCTCAGAAGGTACTTTATCAAACCCTCTTCCTTTACTGGTAAAAAAAAACAAAACCTGAAACTCTCTTCTGAATGAAGTGACTTGCCCAAGAAGATACAGGTGGGGTCATAGGTATTTTGGTAACTCCAGAGATAATGATCTTTCTACTGTACCATGTTTCATCTTGCTCTAAGTTCTTAGAGGCAGCATCTGAAGTTCTTGGGTGGTCCATGGAAGTAGAAGATTCCTCAAAGTTTTATTTGAAGACTGGTCCTTGGAATCTGCCTTGTACATGGAGTGTCAAGGTAAACCAACATACATTTATTAAGTATCTACTGAGTGCTAGACACCATGCTAACTAAGCTTTTGGGGATGCAAACAAAGGTGAATAAACAACAACAACAACAACAAAAATATTCCCTGTTCTCAAGGAACTCACATTCTGCTGGGGGAGGTGACTAGCCAACACTGCCACCAACAATGTGTAAGCAAGATATTTAAGAGAATGAATTAGAGATAATGTCAGTCCCAATACACTAGTATTAAGGGAGATTAGGGGTTTTTTGGTTTGTTTTGGTGTTTTTTTTTTTTTACAGAAGGTAGAGTAATTTTTTTTCTAGTTTCTAAAGGATAAGGGAAACCAATGAGATATGTGCTGCAAATGCTGCAGCTGTATATGACCTTTGAGTATATTAGGGTATATTAGAAAAATGGGAGGACTAGTGAGGGGCATATGTGATTAATCTTGGCTCCCCTCTACTGCAGTTTTCATTCCAAAGTGCCTGATGGCAGAGATGGGCTAAAACAGGAAAAGCTAAAGACTATCTCTTCACCCATGAAAAATTCAAACTGAGCCCAGTGAAACATGACTGTGCAAACTCACAAAGTGCTTATGCATTTTTAAAACAGGCAGCTCTGCAATCTACCCACACTTCAAATTCTCCACCTGCTAATGGTTGTGAACACAGTGCACATCATTTACAGAAACAGCTGGGAAAACTGCTTTCCCCAGTCTTCTCTGTCAATGATGTAGGAGCCTGTCAGTCTGGAAGCTAGGTGGCCAAATTTAATTTATGGAAGCTGCTCTAAGACTTTCTTGGTATCCTGGCTGAAAAGTCAATAACGACTAAATTGATGTTTTCATAATTCTGCTAGCCTTGGGAAAGACATTGCACAGTGAAGACCAGTAATGCATGCACTGTGTAAGCTTCCGAGAAATGTGTATTCCACCTTGACACTCACTGTGGCTTGCTTGTGGTTGACCTTTTCAACTCAGTTATATTTTGCCTGAGATGATGCCACCTACTGTTTTCCAGAAAGAAGTGGAAAAACAGGAGACAATTATTTGGGAGTACCATTTCAGAACAAAGTTGTATAAGGGATGCGAAACAAAAATGAGACTTTCTCTCTGTCTCTGTCTCTGTCTCTCTCTTTCTCTGTCTGTCTGTCCATCTGTCTGTCTCTCTCTGCTCTGGAGAAACATAGCATAGAAAGGTGGAGTCAGAATATGAAAATCCAGCGAAAGGACCAAAAGGATACATTGGTGAAGCTATTTATAAAAGGATGTGAAATCATAAGAGGTCATGGGATTATAACCTTAATGAGAGAAGGGACCTCAGGAGTGAGATATGATTAGCTGCTCATTTAACAGAGGAAACTGAGATCCAGGTAATTTGCCCAAGGCCCTAAAATTGCTACAGTAAGTATCAATGCTCAGATTAGAACCTGTATCCTCTGACTCCCAAACCAGTATTCTTTCTACTATAGTCCTTGTTTTGCAAATGAAACAAGTACAAAATATTTTAGGGGAAACAAAATGTTTCAGTAGTGAGACCACATGATTATAGCAAGTTAGGGTTAATAAGGAAAATGTGCACAGCAGAGATGATGTTTTAAAGAAAATTAGAATCCCAGATCCTAGAGCACAACAGAGTTATGAGAGAGAGAGAGAGAGAGAGAGAAACAGAGACAGAGACAGAGACAGAGAGACACAGATAGAGACAGAGAGGAAAGGAGAGAGAAAGAGATAAATCAAAGGGCCAAAAGCAGGGTACAGACTGAATATGGGTAGTAAGAAAGGGAGAACTGGCAACAAAAGAGAACAGAGATTGGGGTAAAGGGAGAGTTATAGCAGCAAAAAAGAAAAGGTCCTAATAGACAGATGAAAATGAGAAATAAATCGGGAAAGAGTCAAAAAGGAAAGAAATTGACCCAAAATAGCAATGACGTCTGCCCCCCTACAGAGTCCTTTTAAGAGTGATTGAAAATTGCATTGCTACAGGTGGAAGATAGGTCAGCAGGACTCCATGGCAACAGGGAGAGGAGAAGAGAATCATTTAGGACACTTTCTGAAGGACCAGCGGGAGAATTTTACACATGTCTAAATGAAGGAGGAAAAAAATGAAAAACGGGACAAAAAGACATCACTGTAGTAGCCTGACCCCTGGGAAACATAACATGGCACTTAGTGGTTTCTAAAGGGAGGGTAAGAATTAAACAGAAAGATGATACATGCTTTCACATCAAATGTTCAATTGATTGGTAGGTAAGCCTTTGAGGGAAATGTGGGAAAAGCATGAAAAGACACTCCAAATCATTAATAATTAGAGAGATGCAAATTAAAACAAAGACCTGAGGCGTCACCTCATGCTGAAAAAATGTGGTGAAATGACAAACAAACAAACAAACAAAAACAACACAACAAAACCCAGACCCACAGAAATAGTCAATGATGGAGCAGATATGGGAAGGCAGGCATATATTAATACACATTTGATGGAGCTATGAGTTGCTGTAATTATTATGTCAAACTATTTGGTACCGTGTGGAAAAAGTCAGTCCATTTTTTATATCTTTTAGCCTGTCAATCTCTCTTATGGTCAAACAGCCCCAAGAAGTTCAATGACATACATAGCAAAATGCAGAAGAAATTATAAATTTGAAGAATTTAGCTATATTTGAGATGATTGTTACAACTGAGAGAGTAAAATAAGCAGAACCAAGAGAACAATATTCATCAAAAGTACAGTAGTGTAGATGAAGCAACACTGAAAGAATTTAAATTAGAATTTAAATCAATGAAATAACTAGTCGACTCCTGATGACTAATAAGGAAACATAGCTCCCTTTTACTGGGAAATTGAGAGTGGACTATAAGTGTCAAAAGAGGCATATGTTTAATTAGTTCATTTTGCTTTACTGTACTTTTTTGTTACAATGATATATTCTGTGGGGATGGAGAGATTTGAAAATGACAGGCATATAAAAATAATCCATCAAACATTAAAAATCAAAATGAAGAAAGACGGAAGGAATGAAACAAGGGATGAGGGAAGGAGAGAAAAAGAAGGGAACAAAGGAACGAAGGAATTGTTAAATGCCTTAAAGAAACCTAATCAATAAATGGAAGATACTCTGGCTTAGTGCTGGGGCATAGAATAGATATGTTTCTGGGGAGATTAAAGTCAGAAGAGAGATTATGGTTAAATCCACTGGCAGTGACAAGACCCATATAAAAATGTAAGAACAATATGTGTTTTTTGATTTATTAAAAAATTGAGTCATCATTTGTAATCATCAAAATTAGTCATGCCTATTTTCAGTTAGTATGATTCATTAATACCAAGAATTCCCTCAAGGTACTTTCCAGCATAAATAAAATTAACCTTTATGATTTTTTGCTCTTAGACCATAATGTACATTTTGCTAATTTAGTAGAAAAATTTCATTGCCTGTAGAGGCACTCTTAATAAACAGTTAAAATCCAATGAACTTTATCCTTTAATATTTTGTTTATATGGACTTTATAAAGTAATGGAAATTGGAAATTTGACTTTCCATCTTTTCTGATGGCCCCCCCAAAGACCCATATTGGCATTCTCCACCCCCCCATTATTGAGATTCATTTCCTTTCTTCTCCCTCCCCTTCATCTTTCCTCAGAATGATGTAGTGGAAACATCTGTAATTCTATTTTTGGATATGGAATCAGAGGACCTGGACTCAAATATCAGACACTGCCTCTTATTTATTGAGTGACCCTTAGAAAGTTACTTAAAACTCTCTTGGTCAGGGCAGCTAGGTGCGCAGTGTATAGAGCAGCAGCCCTGGAGTCAGGAGGGCTTGAGTTCAAACCCAGCCTCAGATACTTAACACTTACTATCCGTGACCTTGGGCAAGTGTCTTAACCCCAACTGCCCTCCAAAAAAACCCCAAACCCGTCTTTGCCAATGTTTCCATGTCTAAAAAAATAACATGGCTAAAGTAAATGATCATTACATTCCCTTCCAGATCCAAACCAATTATCTCATGACTGGTATACTAGCTTTCTTAGCTGCAACCATAATATCTATCTTTGTCTGTTTGTCTGTCTATCTATCTAAACATCTATATGTATACATTTTCATTTGTTTTCTATTGTATAACAGAATGCTATCACTGGTACTCATCACTTTCCTAATGGGCCTCTCCTCCTCCTAGATTTCTTCCACCAGATACACCTATCTTTTATTTCTTAGACAATTCTCTCTCCTCTATGTACTCCAAACACTCCTTTTGAACAATGAGGGGTCTTAGTATCCATTTGAACTAGCAATGTTAGATTCAACATAATCATCACTGCCAGCACCGCTACCCTTCTATTTTACAAGTCATGACAGAAATCTGACAACTTATCTATTGATATACATTCTACTTTTTTTTTCTTTTCCCCTAGTAGAATATAGGGCAGGAACTGATTCATTTTTGTTTTTAATTTTTCTCTATTGATTAACACAATGCATTTAGAGGGTACTTAATAAATATTTACTGAATAATGTGCTCTGAGAACTAAATATATGTGTGTGAATATATATATACATGTATGTATGTGTGTATATATACACATATGCATGTCTGTATATATACACATATGCATGTGTGTATGTTTATACACACACACACACACACACACACACACACACACACACACATACACATATATTTATCCATCCAGGCCAGAGAGAGGTACTTGGGACAAATTCTAACAATCAAAATGATTAAGCACTTCGCAGCTTAAAAAAAAAGCAATTATTATTTATATGTCTACCTTATATTACAGAAATGTGTTTCAGGCATGATCACCACAACACTTTTTATCTGCTCAGTTTATTCAAGATTTTAATCATCACTGTAACAAGAGAATGAAATAATAATATGATATCCCTGCCTTTCTTATTGCATAAATGAAAGGGGATTTCAGCTGAATGTGGTGAAATAATGAATGAAAGAGTTCTCATGTTTTTCTGTGGCTTCTTTCATGTTTTACCATTACTGAAAGCTCCATCACAGTAGTCCTGAGTAACAATCAGCAGTGTATGAAGTGTGTATTTAATTAGATGAAGTGGGGAATTGGTCTCTTTTTTTCAGTTATTTAAAAGATATTATTTGTTACTACCCCATAATGAATATTCAGTCACCAGTGGTATGAGACAGAAACGAATAGCTATCACAGCTTATGTTTTGATTCTAAATGCAAACTTAAAGATAATGTAAAAATCTATATTTTGCAGAAGTGGGGAGCTATAAAGGTAGAATATCACATATACTACCAAGTTTGACATATACAGAAAGTAATTTTGCTGACTTTTTAATATTTCTTTTTTAATTCCTTGTTTGGATGGATGGCAAACAAATAAGTATATATTCAGAAATAAATGTGATATAAAGGTAAAAAATCAATAAAAAGTAGAAAAATGAAAGAAAGTTGGGCAATTTTAAAAAAATCAAGTCTAAATCTTTTCCTAAACATGCTCTTGGAAAAACCCTAAAACCCTAATTCCTGGGATTAAACATTCTCCTATGAATTTATTCTATGTAAATTATATGTTACTTAAAACAGTTATCTTAAAATGTATATTTATAAGCTGCATTGCATGTTTGTGTTTCTTCCTAAGAGAAGATCACAGAAATCCTGACTTTAGGTAAAATCAATATGAGAGGATCCAAAACATTAGTAAATAAACTAGGGAGTGATTATTCATATTGTTAAAAAGAGTTTTCTTTGTGAAAGAATTCACCATAGGGAAGCTCCCCTAGTACAATAAAGTATTTACAGTTATTAATGACTTGGGGGCTTAGGGGAAAAAAAGAGGCTGAGTAAAGAATTTTTAAATTAAAGAATAAGTTTATTTAATACCAACTGAAGAATAACCAGAAATAAAGCAACAAATTGTTCATTTGGATATCATAGAGAGTAGCTATATTATGTAGGGGAGAAATCATTAGACATTCAGAAATTCACAGGAGATAAAATCCAAAAAAATAGCTAGTAATAAATCCCATGATCTTTCCTATACAAATACACTAACCATGACAAGGGAGATAAGGCTTTGTGGGAAATTTAGCAAGGAGGAGAATTAACTTCATATATATCATTGAAAGTTAGTGGGATGGACTCTTTGGCTGCACTCTGACTCTTAAGGGTATACATATTATTATTTAAAAGAAACAGCATAAATAAAAATTGAAGAGACGTAGCACTGGATATTAACATGTTTGTTCCAGGAACTAGATTGTGGAACCATGGTGTGAATCTTTTGGGTAATCAAATCAAGAAAAAACTGAAATGTTATTGTTAGGGTATATAATAGTCTACCTGAACAGAAGGGGAAAATGTATGAGGAGTTCAGGAAACTTGTGATAAGTCTGTATAGTTTTAATAATTTATTCATTGTACTTTCACATATTTGGAAATCTTAAAATCACAGAAATTAATAAAACAACAAAATAGCATCACATTATATTGTAATATATAATGATATGACATAGGTACCTACATGTGTATATGTGTATATATACATACACCTATACATATATGGAAAATATACATATATGTGCATACCATATCTATATGCAAGAATTTATATTAGCTGCTTATTTATCTTAGATATAAAATCTTTATCAGAGATATCTGATGAAAGAATTTTTCCCATTAAACCACTTCCCTTTTTTCCCTTGATCCATTAATTTTGTGTTTGCAGAAGCTTTTCAGTTTCACATTGTCAAAAATATATACTTTATCTTTTGTAATTCCTCTATGCCTAATTTGTTTAGAAAAATATTTCATAGTCATAGATGTATATATGTAAATATTTATATGTGTGTCTGATCTATCTCTCTTCTACTTTTTGGGGTAATATCTTTAATATTAAGGTTAGATATGCATTTTGAATTTAGAGTATGAACCATCTTGTAGGCCAGTTTCTAGCGATATCTTTCTACATTTAGTTAGTCTGGTCTTTGAACTTCATACTCACAGTTCAATGACTCCATCTTTTAAAAGGATTAATATTACTACTGTTTAATTTTTGTAAATGTGCTTATTAGGTTTGATTTACTCTCTGACAACCAGGTTCCAGGCAGCAGTAAGGCACTGAAAGGAGAAAAGGAGAAGGAAGGAAAATATCTAAAAAGAAGATATGATAGGCAGGGAGACGGATCTGTACCAGGAGTACTTCACACCTTTACTAATATTGGGCCTTTTAATGCACTTGTTTCCACTTCAGGTTAAAGCTATGTGAAATTTATATTATTTTAAAATATTTTATTTTAATTTTTAATTAAATTATTTATTTTTAGTTTTCAAACATTCACTTCCACAAGTTTTAAATTTTCTCTTCCTCCTTCCCCAAGACAGCTTGCAATCTGATATGGGCTCTACACATATATTTCTATTAAACACATTTTCACATTAGTCATGTTGCATAGACGAATTATAACTAATAGGAAAACCATGAGAAAGGAAAAAAAAAACCCAAAATAAAACAAAACTAAAATGAAAATAGTCTGCTTTATTCTGCATTCTGATTCCATAGTTCTTTCTCTGGATGAGGCTGGTTTTTTTCTATTATATGTCTTTTGGAATTGTTTTAGGTCATTGCATTGCTGAGAAGGGCTAAGTCTATCAAAATTATTCCTCGTACATTGTGGCTGTTCGTGTGTACGATGTTTTCCTGGTTCTGCTCCCCTCACTCAACATCAGTTTGTATAAGTCTTTCCAGGTTTCTCCAAAGTCCACCTGTTCATTATTTCTTATAGCACAATAGTATTCCATTATATTCATATACCACAACTTGTTTAGACATTTCCCAATTGATGGGCATCCCCTCAATTTCCAGTTCTTGGACACCATAAAAATAGCTGCTATAAATATTTCTGTATATGTGGTTAAGCTATGTGAAATTTAAAGCTAAGTAACTGGGGGGAAGGGGTGGGAAGACACTGGCCTGGCCATTCCACTGGAGGCACTAAAGCCAAAATAAGTCTACAAAAAGAAACAGAGGGAATGGAATGAGCCCTTCCCATTTAATGAAGTAGAACAGCTCCTATTTGTCATGTAATCTTCAGATGATAAGAAAAGTTGAAGGGAGTAGGTCATATGACATGTAAGTACATCTAGGCAGATCTACTTTTAATTAATGCAATAACAACTACTTTTTATAGGATTTCAAATTGGAATACCTTATATCTTTAGACCAATATTATACCAGACACTTTCACATAAAGATCACAATCTTAAGCTGTAATAAATGTCATTTTTTCAAGGATTTAGAGGTCTTCAATAGAATGTCGATAGTATAAGCATGTTCAATGCCAAGACTGAAAGATAAGAAGTGTAAGAAGTATATGGGATAGGGCACTGGACCTCAAGGCAGGAAGACCTACACTTGACATTGGCAATGATATTGCAGGAAGAGCAAGTGTCACAGTCAAATTCTCTCATGGGACTCCAACATATATTTAGAAAGAACACTAAATCAAGCCGTGTTTGGGAACCCAAAAAGGAACCAAAATAATTTTTTTTTTGTTTTTACTTTGGGGTTAATAGGGGAAAAAACAAGAGTTTTATAGGCACTGGGATGAAGGTCTATGCAGAATGAGCAGTTTTCTAGTACTGTAACTGTAGTTGGACCTGCATCAATGTTTTGAAAGACAGAATGGGAATAGAGGTGAATTTATTGCTGTGTCCCTTTGTTCCCAGAATTACTTTCAGCACAGATGGAAGCCTGCATCTCAATCTCAATTGTTCTTTACTGGGTCAAGGACTGTATTCCTGAGATATTGCTCTGAACCTAGAACTTTATGGCTGACTGTTATCTATTGGATTTTTAACCAGGTGCAGGGTGGGCAGTTATGCTTTCTAGACCCTGAACTAAAGTCAGGAATCTGTATCAACTGGACTGAAAAGTCAGCAATTAGTCTGTGCTCTAGATCAAACCACTTAGTGCCTATTAAAAGTTTAAAGCTTGCTGGTCTGACCAGAACATGAAGTTCTTAAATAACACAACATTCGATATCCAAATAAAGCAGTGACAAAGCCCCAGATAATACAAATCAGGACAAAAAAGCCATATTATTTTTCCTGAATTATACCTCAGTTCAGCTGGAAGAATAATGTAAACAACATCAATAAAAAATATTATGATACCAGGACTACACAAGAGAGAAATTCAGAGAAGAATAATACCATAAAATCTACAAGTAAAGCCTTGAAAGAGAAAGACAGTTTAGTCACAAGGTTAATGGAAATTCCTGTAATGAATGAAACAAGATTTTAAAAATATTGTTAGTAAGAACTCTTAAGGAAAGACTTAGAAGGAGAATTAAAAGTTTAGTACAAGAGGTATAAAATTTTACCAAGTAACTTTCTCCATGAAAATTAGAATATACCAACCAGAAATTAATAAATTCATGGGACAATAATATGTATTAAAATAATTTCTAAAAACTGAAAAAATAAAAAAATCTAAGGTATCATAACAAAAACAACTATCTATAAAAAAATCTAAGAATCATTGGACTATTTTAAAGCCATGGGAAAAAAAAGAAAGAAAAGAATTTATATATCATATTTCAATAAATACTGGATAAGAAATATCTAGACATATTAAAACTAGAGGGTAAAGTGAAAATAAATATAATCCATCTGCTACCTCCTAAAAGGAGCCCCAAAGACACAGGAAGATCATAACCAAAATTCAATGCTGCTAGATCAAAGGAAAAATACTGCACCCAGAAAGATTTAAGTACTTGGGAACCACAGTCAGGATCACATAAGCTTTATAAAAGTCACTAAAATGAACAGGCAAGCTTGGAATATAATATTCCAAAAGAAATAGATAGATAGATAGATAGATAGATAGATAGATAGATAGATAGATAGATAGATTTAGATCTAGTTACACAATATAAACACAAACATACACATATATATATACAAGTGTATGGGTACATATTTGCATATATGTACATACGAAAATACATATGCATATGTATATACATATATTAATACATATATTGGCTTATAATCAAGAATAGCTCATCCAGCAAAACCAAATAACTGTAAACATACAAGAGGAAATATTAATCTTTAATGAAACAGAGGAGTTCCAAACATTCTTCATGGAAATATCAGAGCTAAATAGAAAAATTGAAATAAAAAACAGTAGTCAAGAGAAAATTTTAAAAAAGTAAATATAAGCAAGAAGTCAAGAAGGACTAAACAAAATTCCAGTATTTACCTTCTAATCAAATGTGTCTCCTCCAAACCCTAATGTCATCAAGAGTCATCAAGAGAGGAGCAGCTAGGTGGCACAGTGAATAGAGAGCACTGGCCCTGGAGTCAGGAGGACCTGAGTTCAAATATGACCTCAGATGCTTAACACTTATTAGCTGTGTGACCTTGGGCAAGTCACTTAACCTTAATTGCCTTGCCTTTCCCCCTCCAAAAAAACTCCCCAAAACAAAAAAGAATCATCAAGAGATTTAAATAAGAAAGAATTCCTGATAGTGGTTGTACTTGTTTTGTGATCTTTAAAAGAAGACATAAAAGAGAAGAAAAAAGGAAACTTTTAGTAAGAAAGTGTGAATAATGGCTCATATAACCATGGTGTATAAGACTATAAAAAACAAAGACTAAGGAATGTGAGAAATGAGTATTACTCCCACCTCCCTTTTGTCTGAATCAATCAAAGGAAGATCACACACACACACACACACACACACACACACACACACAGGAGTTTGATTCAGAATACATTTAATTTAGTAGGGAAGCAGGAGGGACATGAGAGAGGGGGAAAGAGGCAGAAGGATATATTTAGGGATAGAACCATTATCATCAAAATGAACTCCAAACTTTGAGAAGGTTGTAAACTACAAGGTTGAAAAGGAAAGGGAAAAATAAAGATAAAAACTGTTTTTGGAATATGGTCAAGGGAAAGGGAAGGGGGCAGAGGAGAACAAATAGTGTGTATGGATCCTAGTTCACTAGAACTTATCCCTTTTTTCCTGTCACCATCTTTGTCTTTGTAAAGAGTGGGTGTGAAGCAAAAAGAGGCAAAATTAAACAATAACAAACCTCCCCCTAATATTTATATAGTGATCTGAAGCTTCTGAAGCAATGTGCCTACATATGTATATATAATATATAATCATATTTGAAAATTTAAGTTTTTATATGAACAATAAAATGCAGGTTTTATTTTTACAAAGGTTTATAATTAGCTGGTGGAAAAATATTTTTGAAACATTTTTCTCTGATTAAGGTTTTATATACATTATAGAAAAGGATGCATTTCAAATTTATATGAACAAGTTATTCTACAAGAGATAAATAGTCAAAAGACATGAACAGGAAGTTTTCAAATTTCAAAGTTGAAATTCAAGCTAACAACAGCCATATGAAAAAATTCTCCTAAGCACTAATAATAGATTTGCAATTTAAAGTAATTCTTAGTTTCTTATCCATCCATCAGATGCAAAGATGACAGAAAAAAAAAATTTTTGAAGTGAGTATTGGAAAGTTCTAGAACAGATGTCCTTAAAGATCACTAAAATATGCAAACCCTTTAACCCAGGAAAACCATTACTAGGCTCATGCCTGAGAGTGTGGGGAGCCAGAGGCCTGATTCAGGACTCAGACTATGTGCCCTATAGAAGGCCCTTTGCAACAAGGCTTTTTGTTAAGCTTGCTCCTTGGGTCTTTTGATATGGGTTACACTTAAAAGGATGTTGTTTGAGTTCTGAGACCAATAGGCCATCTACCCCAAGACTTTAGTTGTTCAAAGGCAAAATATTTGATTCTCAGGTGGTAGGCTCCTATGCAAATGTCCTTGATCATGGGGATGGCAGCTTTGGTTTCAGCCTAGAAGCCAGCTCTGGAAAGCATCCTTTGTAATGTGACTGCATATGAAAGGAGTTAACTGACTTTTCCTAAGACTTCTTGGTGTCTAGATAACAAAGCCTTATCAAATTATCTATTCTGTGCTACTTCCAGGATAAAACAGACTAAGGTAATGATAAGAATTCTTGAGTCCTATTCTTTGTCTCATTTGCTCTATAAAAGCCTTGTACTAAGAATCAATAAATGTAGTTCATGGTTCTTCCTTGAACTACTCACAAGCTCTGTTCATTTCTTAGTCATGTCTCTGACCATGCTTAGTGCTGGACAGTGAGCAGCCCACAGCATGAGAAAAATCAAAGAAAAAAAAGATAAAATACTCACACATGAAATAATATTTGTAGGAGGCCTTATTTTGGGGATGCGAGGGCATAGTAAAGAACTACAAACTAAGTGAGTGATTACTAACTGGAGAATGACTGAACAAATGTTGGAATAAGGATATAAAAGATACTCTATTTCTCTAAGAAATGAGGAAGGGAATGGTTTCAGAAATTTTTGTTAAAATTTGTATGAACCAATTCAGGGTGAAAAGGAAAGAACCAGAAGAACAATTAATACAATAACAAGAAATTTGTGAAGACAAAAACTTTGACTTATGAACTCTGCCCAAGGCAATGACTAACCATAATAATGATGAAAAATGCTTCTTACCTTCTGACAGAGATGTGATGGACTCAAGATGCAATTGAGACAAACATTTTTAGACATGGTCACGTGACCACTATGGGGTATTCATTTTGCTTGCCCATGCATATTTGCTTCAAGGGTTATGGCTTTTTCCCCCAATGGGGGAATGGATAGTACTGGGCAAGAGAGGAGAGCCAGGTATAGGGCTTATGAAGAAAACAAAAGGAGGTGAAATTAAGAAAAAGAGGATCTTTGTACAACAAATAATTGAAAGATGAAAAAAATTATAGATTAGTAGGACAATTTATAAAGTTACATGTTGTTTATTACATACCTTAAGAGAAAAGCAAGTTCTATATAACAGAAATTTGCACTCATCACTTGTCTGTTGGGGTAAGAATTAAAAACAAACAAAAAACACAATAACATGGGCTTAAGTTCAAATACTTCCTCAGATAGTTCCTAGCAGTTTTAATTACTTAACCTTGCTGCACATTCTTTTCTTCACTTTTTTTTTGATTAGAGGATTGAACTCAATGACATCTAAAGTCCCTTCTATCTTTCAATATCTAATCCTTTGACCCTCTTTGAACAAAAAATAAGCAGCATTAACATTTAAAAAATAGAAGTTCAATTTAATGGTGACCAAAAAGTAAAGATGTTCTATTTCTTATTTTCCTATAGATTACTTCAGATAGGTACTTTGTATCTATTGACTTCATGTACCATCATTTAAATCTTTATCTCATTTCCATACTCTTTAGGAAATCATCCGTGAAGCAAGTACAAATTCATTGCCCGAAATTACATTTTCCTGCCTGGTTGTTGAAGAAATTTCATTTCAAAGATTGGGGATTCAATGCTGGACTTGAAGTCAGGATGACTTGAGTTCAAATATAGTTCCCAAAACACAGTAGCTATGTGACCCTGAACAAGTCACTTAATATTGTCTGCCTCAGTTTCCCCAACAACAAAATGGTAATGATCATAACAGCCTCTACTTCTCAGGATTAGTGAGATGATCAAATGAAAGGGTATTTGTGAAGAATATAGCAAGTGCCTGACACATATTAATATTATTCCCTTAATAAACACTTGTTTCTTCCCTTCCTAAGGTCAACAAAGATTCCTGAAGGGAAGAGTAAATAGTGCATTGTGGTCAAAGATGCTTTTACCAATCTCTATTTGATAAACTCTTTTACCTGTCCTGTAGGTTCTTAGTGATATCTTTCACACAATTTCTCAAAAGTATATCATCACTTGATTACATTCCGTAACCTATTTTTATCCACCCCAAATACCCAAAGGCATCTTTGTCTTGCCTTTAGACCAGGAATCAGGTTACTAATATCAAAGAATCATAGATCTGTAGCTGGAAAGCCTGTAGAGATCATTGGGTCCAACCTCCTTATTTTACAGAAGATAAAAATGGGACTGGGAGGTTAAATAACCCTACTTACTTAGGTTTACAAAACTGGTGAGTAAATGTCTGAGACATATTTGAATTCAGGTCTTCCTAATGCTAATCCTTCCTAATGCAGTATTCTGACCAGTGTACTAATATCTGGTTATTGGAGAGAAATAGCAAGATAGGAGGAAATTTCTGAACTCCAATCAACGGAAAAAGGAGACAACAGGAAGAAAGGAGTGGGAAGTATTTGGCAGTCTGTTTGACATCTCAAAGACAACTGAAAGTAATTGAAATTTGCATTAGATCTCTAAAGAATCAAAGGCTTCTGAGAAAGTTAACACTCATATAGTGGGCTTTGGAAGAACTGGTTCAAATGCTATTTCAGATCCTTACCATATAATCTTGGGAAAGTTATTTAAACTTTTAGAGCCTCAATTTCCTCATCTTCAAAATGAAGATGGTGGTAGCATCTACCTTATAAGGGTTTGTGGGAATCAGATTAGATAATGCATGTAAAGTACTTTATAAAACTTTATTAAAGCCAGTAAATGTCACATAAATGTCAGTTATTATTACCACCATACTGGAAGACAAATGAGGAAGTATACTATAAAGTCTGATTGTGGAGCCTCCAACAAATGAAACCCTAGAGTGGTGAACAGATGTGGCAAACAGACAGACAGTTTCCCATGAGAGTTAGACAGAAGAAATGCTGAGAAGAATTGCAGGAGACTGAGAATCTTGTTTTCATCACATATAGAGGAAAGCGGAATTTTCCAGAGACCCACAATAAGTCTGTTATTTTACCTTCCTGTCAATTACAAGTAATAGTTATTAAGGGGGAAAAAAGCCAATTGTTCTCCTTGAAAGAAGAAAAACTAAAAGGGCTAGAGGTTAACAGGGAGAATAAAGTATTTGTCAAAAGAATAGAAGAAGGGTTTCAAAGAGAAAAGAAAGAAAAAAGAATATAAAAACAGAACAGGGAATTCTAATCCATGCTTAGAGACTGGGATTTGGGGAAGGGAATCAGAAAAAAGTGATGAAGATAGAACACTGAGCATTTGTGGTCATAAAATAGTTAGGACCAAAAGACAGCATGATGTTAGAGGGCTGGCCTTAAAATCAGGAAGACTGGGTTCTAAATCACTGCTCTGACACATATTGCCGACGTGGCTTTGAACAAGTCTCTTAACCTCTCAGTGGTCTATGCAACTCCTGAAGACTAGCAAGTTGTAGAAAGGGGGTTGACATGAATTCATAGGGAGAGTTTCTTGACCTGGAAGTTCTCACTATAAGTGAAGTCACAGATTCAGGACTTAAACATATAACAGATATGATGATCTCATAAAGAGTAGACCTGGAACTTCTGAGGATAAAGCAGTACCTTGTACTGCAAGAAATGATCATCTAGACCCATAACTGTCAGAAAGAGAAAGATCAGAGAGAGGAAATATTACTGACAGCTGGTGACACAGTCCTGAGTAGTACTTAGCCATATGTTGACCAGAAATTAGCAATAAAGAAGTCTGCTTTCTTCCCAGAATGGGTATTATGGATATGATAAAGGAATTCCCAACATCAAACAAACCTGCTAAGTCCTGCTAATTCTAATGGGTACAAATGACATTGTGAAAAAAGAAGCAAGGATCATTGTTAAACAAGGATTCATTAGTAAGAAGCTGAAAACCTTGGAGTCACTGGTGGTGTTACCATCACTGATGCTTCCTGAAGGTAAGCAATTCAGAAAAGAGAGGAGGATTTAGGGAATGACGAGCTGCTTAAAAAGAAGGACAAATAATATTTGGTGCTGGACTGATTAAATAAGTGCCTAGAGAAGATGTTATTTTTTAAGGGGTAAAATTTGAGTATTGGATATGTACTTCTTGTATTCCCTACTAGAATGGAAGTTCCTTGTAAGCATGCACTGATTTATTCTTTGTATTTGTATTCTCAGCATTTAGCACAGTGTGCAGCATAAGGAGGGTGCTTTAAAAAGCTTGTTTGTTGATTGATTGGGAGTCAGAGAACTGAGGTTCAAATTCAGATTCTCACCCATTAGTTAATACTGCCAGGTCATTTCTCCTCTCTGGGTCTCAGTGACCTGGAAGAGGGGGAGTGAAGAGAAGACTATAATTCCAGGGCCCCTTTTAATCCTGAAATCTATGATATTAAATGACATAGAAAAAAGGGAGGGAAAATAAATAAATAATTCAGCACAGAGCCATGATATAATCATAGATGCACATAGAGCTTTGACTGGGTCTGCTTGAACAACCTGTGGGAGTGTTCCCTTTGACATTTTCCCTAAAGGAGATAGGAAGGATCAAGGTAATGCACCCCAAGGTTGAGCCAGCACAATCAGCCCACACTGCATGCATATTTCTAGATTTAGTGTTGACTGAGGTCTTCAACTAGAGTTATCCATTGGTGACAAAAAAAAAACAAACAAACAGACTGTCTTTGCTTCAGAAGATGTAAAGAAGTTAGACAGTGAGGGCTAATGCAAAATAATGAAAAAATATCAAATATTCAGCAAATATTTTTTGCCAAAAATAGTAAAAAGTTTCATAAGAAGAGTGTCAGGCTAATTAATCATCCTCTTTAATTAACAGGATATAAGATAAACTGGCAAAAATCAGCAGTATTTCTACTTAGGACTAAAATATTTAGAAGGAAATGCTAGAATAAACTCCCTAATATACCAATGGTAGAAAAATAAGAACGCTATCCAAAAGCCAAAAAAAGTAGAAACTATCAATAACTATGTGAAAAAAGCAAAATTAAAAGGGTTGAAATGGAAATTAAAATATCTCTCAGGTTTTATCTCCCATCAAATTGGCAGCGACACTTTTCCTCCCAAGGCTGTGATTTCCTTGATGCAGTTTTCTCCTAGAGGAGAAAACTTTCTTTATCAACATGGGTCTACTACTCCTCTACTGCTTTCAAGGAGCTTGAGTCAAATGAAGGCGAAAGCATGTAAGCATTGATGTACAAATGAATTATATGTGAGATAAGCTGAGAATCATTAAGAGAAAGAAGGCACTAGAAGTAAGGGGGATCAGTTTGCGATGTATCCAGAGATTTAAGAGGGCTAAGATCAGTTCCATGTTAATATAGTGAAACCCCATGAACAAGAGGCCACCATGTTGCCTAAGGAGAGGATAATTGTCCCAAGAAAGCAAAGCTGGCAAAGCTCTCATGCAGATGAGAAATGGACCAGGTTTATGATACTTCCAGCTGGCTAACAGTGGTTGATTCCAGAAGAAGTCTACTAGTACACTAACCTGGGGCAAGCCCACAGTTTTGTCACACAGATCCATAAGAAATTTGTGAAGCTGAGATCAGGAGGGCACTCATAAGACTTCACCCTAAATTAGACAGCTTTGACCATAATTTAAGTTTGTACATCGCCAGCCTGATCCATACCTTTAAGACATGAAGAACACAGCACTCAATATCCAGAGAAAGCATCACTGTATCAAAAAGAAAGAAAAATGAACCCTGCAATGCCCACACTTTTCTTCCAGAAGTTAAAGAGTCTGGCCCTAATGTAAAGTTCCAACTCAGTAAGGAAGACTGGAATGGTGAGAAAAACAACCTAGAAATAGAATATGACTCCCAAACATCTACAAACAAATGCTCAAAAACAAAAGAAAATAAAACAGCTGGCACACAAGTTCAACTATAATTTTTGGAAGAAATGGAGAGTTTTTAAAAGAGTTAAAATTATTTTATAAATGAAATATGAACAGTAGAAGAAAGAACTGGGGACGAAATGAGAGCCAGGAAAGATTTGCAAGGAGTATTAAGAGCTTAGTACAAGTGACAAAATATCTTTTTGTAAATAACAGACTTCCTAAAAATTAGAATGGACCAAATAGAACTTAATGGCTTTGTAAGACAAAGGGAAGTATTAAAGTTTAAAAAGACTGAAATATGAGAAAAAATGTAAAGTATCTTATATCAAAAACAATTGACCTGGAAAACAGCTCAAGGAGAGAGAATTTAAGAATCATTGGACTACTTGAAGGACATGATAAAAACAAAAAAAGGTCCTGGGCATCATATTTAAGGAAATAATAAAAAGAAACTGCTCAGATCTCTTAGAACCAGAGGGTGAAGTAAAAATAGAAAGTATACATCAGTCACTTCCTGAAAGAAACCATAAGATGAAAACTTCTAGGTACATTATAGTCAAAATACAGAATTTCTAGGTAAAAGAAAAAAAAATACTAGAAGCACACAGAAAGAATTTAAGTGCCAAATAGCTACAATTCATACCACAAAAGGCTTAGCAGCAGCCACTACAAAGGAGTATAAAGCTTACAATATTATATTCCAGAAAGTAAAATATATAGGCTAATAATAAAGAATTACTTACTCAATAAAACTGAAAATAATCCTACAAGGAAGAAGGATTGGTGGCAAATGGACATTTAATTAAAAGAGGACTTCTTATTATCATTCCTGATGAAAAATTAGAGCTGAGTAGAAACTTTGAAATGCAAACAACATAGTCAAGAGAAACATAAATAGGCAAATACAAATGATCAATCAGGACAAAATAAGCATGAAGTGTTTATATTTTTATAGGAAGAGACAATACAAGTTAGCCCTCAGAATCTTAATACCATTCAAGGCCACAGAAGGAATTAAATAAGATAGTGGTTATGCTAGCACATGATATGCACAATCTTGTGCTGGCTACCCTGAGGAATTTGATATACTTTTATGATCCTAAAAACAGAATCAAAAGGAGGGGAAATGGTACACTAGGGAACAAACGGGGGAGATAAAATGGGAAACAATCTTTCATAATTGGGGTACATGAGTAGAAGATTATTCAAACAAGGAAGAAAGGATGGGCGAAATAGATGTCACTTGAAACTTGCTTTTCGAACTGGTGAAAGAAGAATAGAATACACATGCAGAGTTGGGAGTATAAATATACATTTTATTCAACTAGTTAACAGGAAAGAATACAGAGAGGGGAGAGAGGGAAGTAAGAGGGAGTGTAGATTCAGGAAGGGATTAGTCATAAGCAAAACAAAATTTTACTTCAGAGGGTGTATAGAAAAGAGGAATTTATTAATATTAAATTAAATATTTTTGGAAGGCTTTTGCCTAAAACAAAACAGCCTGTGGCAGTAGACTGAATGAGAGGGATGATATGTAACTCATCCTGTTCCCACATAACTTTGATCTCCTTGAACAGATCTATACTTTGAAAGTTTTTTATTCCTGTTGCTATTCAAAACAACTTAGAAATTACTAGAAGTTGAGATGATGACAACAATTAAGATTGTTCTTAAACTTGTTATCAATCGATGCTGTATCTTGGCAATTGTGGGTAACAAGTCTGTGACAATCGTGTGTTCATAGTACAATTTATTGGGTGAGTTTACAAGGATATTTTAAATTCTATTCTTTTAAGTGTGGTTATTTGTCATCTGGAAGGCCATGAATGATAGAGAACTACTAATGTATAAGTCTGGTCACTAACTTTTAGAATTCAGTAATGTGTAGCACAGACTCCACTATTTCTTTAAATAACCTACATCAATCACTCAGTCTAAGCTTCTTATGGATAACCCTTCTGTTGTCTCTGGTGACCATGACCTGATTCCGAATCACAATAAAATCCTCTTCTGTTTCTACAAATTATTCTTTATGGCTGACCTATGTATTCAATGATTCTTTATCAATATATTGTTAGTTAAGTTCATATAGATGATGTATATATGGGGCCTTTGATTATACTTTGTGATCTATTAATCATTTCATAGGCTTTATCCAGATGAAAGTCACTATTAGTTAAAGTCAACAGATACTGGTTGTGTGTGCCTATTATTAGTCTTTGCTACTGCTCAGTGATGTGATGTCATCTTGTTCTAAAAATACATAGGTTCTTTATTCATCATCTTGTGCTTTTAGAATGTCTATTGTTTGGTTCATTTTATATGAATTTTTGACCATATGTTTTCCAAATATGTTATGATACATTTTATAATTCTTTATTATTATTACTAATTATTTCCTCATCTTTTCTTAGATGGAATTCAGATAGCAATGATCCTGATAATTCATTAGTCTACTGATTTTTAAATCAATTTTACATTTTTTAAAATTTAAAGCTTTTATTTACTCTTACTGCCACTGTCTTCCTACCACCACCACCACCCCCAAAGGGAAAAAAAAGTGAATCATGTAACTGCTTTTTCTTACTGAATTAAAGAATTAGGATGTAAATAATTTTGGGGACACCTATAATAGCAAGCATAGTGATGGTGAAGACATTTACTTCATCCTGTTCTCATATAATTTTAATTTCTTCTACTAAGTCTCTACATTTCAAAAGCTTAGAGATTATGAGTCTTTGGCATAGCTGGCATCTGTTAAAAATATTTTTCTAAAAGTTTATAGGCAATTTCAGGCAGTCATGGCAATGCTCTGAGCCCAATTTAATTTATCCACTGAAGTCTCATGTGCATTTTGACACCTCTTTGTAATCAATCTGTTGAGATTTTTACCTGTTTATAAAGATGCTGCTTTTGGTGCTGCTAATGATGATGATGAAGAAAATCATACATTATATGTATATTATCTAATACTTCTTGGTAAGTCTGATTGTCAGATAGTCCATTTTTTTCTATGTGTTTTTACTGCCGCCTTCATTGGGCGGTTTTCAAATTCTCCTAAATTCCCCTTGGTGCCTAGCAAAAGACTGTGCCTATCAAAGGACTGGATCTTTTTTGAATGATTAATTCACATTCCCAAATAGCTAAGGTAATAATAATAAATATAATAATAATAATAATAAAAGATAACATTTAGGTAACACTTAATTTGTGCCAGGCATTGTACTAAGTGTTTTAAATTCATTGTTTCATTTAATTTAAATAGCTCTAGGAGATAGTTGATATCCCTATTTCATAAAGAAACTGAGGCAAATAGAGGTTAAGTGATTTGGCCAAGATCACACAGCCAAGAAGGATCTGAGGTCATATTTGAACTCAGGTCTTCCTCACTCTAGGCCCAGGACTCTATCCACTGTGCCACTTAATTTCCACTAAGAGGAGAGGCAAATAGCAAGGACAGAACTCAAAATGGCCCACATAGGACTTCCTAATAAAAGACTATTAGTTGACGATTTTCTTCTTCATGAACAATCAGTTTGACAGAAGTTTCTCCCTTTGCTTTCAGGCTCTTTTCTCTGCATTTGAGTACTTATTTGGTTAGTCCTTCTGTTCATCTGCACCTGCTGAGGGCTGTTTGATTGACTCCTAAACTAGGTGCTTGGAGTTTAATTCTACAATCAGACATCGTTATATTGTTTGTAAACAATGACAGACTCTGATAAATATGCATTCCAGTTAATTGCTGACTTCCCTCTGAGCTCCCTTCTTCACATTCTCATTTCAATCATCATGTCACATCTTAATACCTGATTGTGCTTTCCTGTAACAGGGAAACAGGAAACAAGCTCCACTCAAATTAACATGCAAGCTGGGAGCCCTGTGCCCAGATGGGCTCCTAGGAATAAGAGCCAACCCTGAAGTTCAAATGCCACTGGAAGTGAACATGTTTCAAGTTTCCTCAGTTTTATGATGCTGAATTTTTACATGTTACTTTGGGATTCAAGTAACTGAATTCCTATTAAAATTATAATCTACCCTTCTACTCTTGTTACATTAGTTTGAAATAGGTAAGCTGAGTCCCAAAGAAGTTTAAACAATTTGGGTAAATTCAATCAGCAGAAATTAAGGAACAGAATTTATGTATTTTTAGGATGTGGAACTTCTGCCTATCAGAGGGCTTGGTAAAGAAGAGTAAGCATTTGTTATGTGTTTATTAATTCACACTTGCTCCCCAAACTGCACTTATGTGAATCACATACGGTTTCTTTTGAGGTCTCTTGACCTGTCAATTCTTTCCCAATGCATTTCCCCTGCACTAGCCATTTTCTCCTCTTGTCCCCATTTTGACCCTGTGGTAAACTAATTCAACTCTAATATGTCCTCTGCTGTTGAATACCTAAACCCTTTATTATATTGCTGATTATATCCAGCCAAGTCTCAGACTTGGATCACTCCTACAATTCCTTGCCTTCAGTTCTACATATGTGCTGCTGAACAAAGATGGTGAAAATCATTCAACCATTTTGACGGGGTCCACTACAAATTTATGTTACAAAACCTCAACTAGTATCTCACTATTACTAGGCAATCCTACTATACCTTCCTTTCAACTTACTATCCCACTCTCCATAAAAAGTCTTCCAAACCTTTTCATTCCTCCTCATATCTCCCATGGCTCACTCGCCCCCAACTTTCTCAGCCGAGAACCTTACCTCCTATTCTACAGGAAAAATTCACAAAAAAATTTAATAAAAATTATTTCATAGGGGTGGCTAGGTGGCGCAGTGAGTAGAGAGCCAGCCCTGGAGTCAGAAGGACCTGAGTTCAGATCCGGCCTCAGACACTTAACGCACACACAAACAAAAACCTAGCCGTGTGACCTTGGGCAAGTTACTTAACCCCAATTGCCCTCCAAAAAGCAAAAAAAAATTATTTCATAAAAAAATTGCAGAAAAATGTTTCCTTTTGCTTATCTCTTATTTTCTTCACCTGTTTCACATGATGAAGTGGCTTTACTCCTTACTAAGGCTAACCTCTCTATTCAAGTAATTCAATTCCTTCTCATTTCCTCTAACATAATGTGCACTCTGTCATCCTCAATCTATCACTTATTTTCAGTCTCTCCCTATCTACTGGCCCTGTCCTACTGCCTACAAATTTACCCATGTCTTCCCCACCCCAAAAACCCCACCAAGATCCTTCTATCCCTATTAACTGTTGCTCTATATCGCCTCTGTCCTTTGTAGCTAAACTTCTCAAAAAGACCATCTACAATAGGTGACTCCACCTCCTCTCCTCTCACTCTCTTTTTAACCCTTAATAATCTGACTTACTATTTATTCCACCAAAACTACTCTCTAAAGGTACTAATGATATTTTGGTTGCCAAATCCAATGGTGTTTTCTCAATCCTCATTCTCTTTGATCTAATTGCAGCCTTTGACATTGTTGCTTACTTTTGCCTCTTTGATACTTTCTTCTTTCCAGGTTCTCAGGACTCCACTCTTTCCTGGTTCTCCTCCTCCCCATCTGACCTCTCCTCTGTGTCCTTTTCTCCAGATCATACCCTACACGTATGTGTGTCCTCAAAGTTCTGTCCTAGACATTTTTCTCTTCTTCCACTATATGGCACGTGCACACACACACACACACACACATATCTTTCATATACTATACACAAACATATATGCTATGTGTATGCATGTATAATATGTATACAAAGATATAAAACATAATATAATTAAGGAATATAAAATATATAATCACACATATGTATGTATGAGTGTATATATATGTGTGTGTGTATAGATATATAGATATATATATATATACATACATATGTGTATGAATGTGTATATATCAGTCATTGAATGATGTTATTAGCTCCCATGGATTTAACCGCTATCTCTATTCTATCTTAAATCTATCTATATTTCCTCAAACTCTCTCCTGATCAGACATCTCAAGCTCAACGTTCAGTAGGTTTTGTCATCTTTCCCCCTAAATCTTGATATAAAATAGTGAATTAGTTTTCCTTTTTAAACAAGACTTACCCAAATTCTTATAGAGTGCACTAGGTACTGAGAGATAAAGCAATTTGCCCAGATTCACAAAATCAGTGTTAAGTATATGTTTAAATATATTGTACTATACATCTATATCTAATTGAGAGGCAGCATGGCCTCTCATAGTTGGCTTAGGTTCAAACCCAAGTCTAACACATACAGACTACGTGACCCTGGGTAAGTCACCTCTCCATATCCCAAGCAACATTCTGAGAATATAAGCATATTGCCGTTGTGAACTTAGACAAGTCACTTAACTTCTATGGGCCTTAGTTTGCTAATCTGTAAAATGAGGAAATTGGACGAAGTGGTCTCTAAAATCTCTTCCAGGACTAAATATATCATCCTATGATATTATGAAATCACCGGCCCAGACTAAACACACACCCACATACACCTACAGCCACACACACACACACACACACACACACACACACACACACACACGTGTCCTCCCCCCTCAAAGGAAAAATCATAACCCCACAACTAGTTATCTACTGTCTTTCCAAGCAAAGTTTCCTTTTTATCTGAAAATGATAATGTACATACTATACTACATTTTATTTAAAGTAAAGTCAGAATTTTGCCCCAGGCTATTGGGATAATGTATTTGAGAAACCACTGGGTTTTTTTACCCTTCTGCAGCAGGGGAAATCTATAGCTGTTGTCTCTGAATTAAAAAAAAAAATCTCTTTGGTATACTATGTGACTAAGTATTGACAGAAAGCCAACTGTAACTTCTCTATCTGAAATGCATTTCCTTTCAAATACTCATCTTAACAGACAGCAAAAAGTTATTTTCTAACACCTCCTAGAAATAGAATAGTGCTATGCAGTCTCAAAGACAGTGTTGCCAAAATGAATTCAAGAGTCCAAATCTACCCCTAACTGTAAATTTATCAGTCAAAGGAGCATTCGATAGTTAAATGAATTCAATGAGTTGTGTTGGGGAAAAATGAAGAGTAAACCTAAGAACATGGTAATTTACTCAAATTTTCTGAAGGAAAAATTGTGTAAGATCCTTGGCACTAAAGTTACATTATGATGTCCTTTAAATAAGTCAAGGCTGGAAAAGACTCCCTGGTCTTGTGACATGCATGTGTGTGTGTGTGTTTGTTGTGTGTGTGTGTGTGTGTGTGTGTGTGTGTGTGTGTGTGTGTGTGTGTGAAGCTGGAAGGAAGGAAGAGATGAGAGGTCTAGCCATAAGAGATGATAGGCACAATGGGTTGGGTGGGGGGCACTGATGATTGTTCAAATCCTTGATACTTTATTAAAAGAAACAATATACACACATATGTGTATGCCTTCTTTTGAGGTAAAATGTCACTGCTAGAACATTATAACATTAATGATGACAATAATTGACATTTATATGGTGTTTCGAAGTTTGCCAATTTTTTTCTCCCTGAATATTTATTTATTTATAAAGTTTACCAACTTCCTTATAAACCTTATATCATGTGAGCAACAGAACAAACTTGTAAGATGTTTCCTGTAGGTCTTATTATCTCCATTTTAAAGATAATGAAACTGAGGCTCAGAGAGGTTAAATCACTTGACACTGGTCACAAAGGAAGGAAAGAAAAGAGGAAGGAAAGAAATAAGTACTTATTAAATACATTAACCCTCAAAAATTGATTCTATGGTGATACTCATTTTAGTTGAGAAAATTGAAGCAAAGGTTAAGTAACTTGTCCAGGGTCCTATATCTTAAGTGTCAGAGGTGAGATGCACAGCCTGGACTTCCTAGCTCTTTGCACTATTCCACATCCCCATCTAGTAATGGATTATCCTTTGTTGATATATCTCTTTGTATCCAGAACTCAAATAAGTATCTATCATGCTTACCTGGGATAGATCAGGAAGATATAAAGAATGACAAATAGCTATAAAACTTTTCTCTACATGGAAATTGAATGGAGGCAGCTAGAGTACCCTAGAGCACTCTAGAGTGAATAGAGCACCAGCCCTGGAGTCAGGAGGACATGAGTTCAAATCTGGGCTCAGATGCTTGACACACATACTAGCCATGAGCCTTTGGGCAAGTCACTTAACCCCAATTACCCTCTAAAAGGTCAAAAAATAAAAAAAAGAAATTGAATGGAAAGAATCTGAGCCTATTCGTGCCTTTGAACCTATTGCCTTTTAAGCCTCATGTTTCTCCTATTTTGAACAATAAGGGATAGCACTTGTACCTATGACTACAACCTGTGAGATCTGGAGAAAGCTTACTTCAGTCTTGATCAAAACTCACATTTCTGACTGACATTTACTATCTACTGACATTCAGCAGACTCTATTTTGTTGAACTTGTGCAGTAGAAACAGGAATGGCACCAAGATTCCAAAGCTGCTGGGACAACTAGACTAGAGGTAGCTATGTATGACACAGAGAAGTCTCCAATTTATAAACACTGGCTTATGAATCTCTTTTACCTATGAACCACCCCAGCTGATGACTCACTTCCTCATCTGCACTCATTCTTTTCTACTACCTGCGTCTTTTCAAGTCTCCTCGAAGACAGGAAAGAGAAAATAGAAAACCATATCTGATCATATCATTGACCTACCAAAATATCTTCAGCATCTCCCTATTTCTTATAGAATACAATTAAAAATTTGTGAGTTCAGATGGCAAGGCCCTCCATAATCAGGTATCATTGTACATTTTTAGTCACATTGTAGTTGAGCACTCTATAATGGTGCCAAACTGGACTGCTAATGCTTCCCTGATCTCTTCCTGCTTTTAAAAAAAAATCTTCATTTGTCATAAGACATTTGCCATGTCTGGATCTTATCACCTTGTCATTTTTGGCCATGGAAATCTTTTTCTTTCTTCTAGGGGTCCATTTACTCCTTGAAGCTGTCCTCACGCCCTTGATGAAAGTGATTTCTTTCTCACTTTTCAGAGTTTCCTACAATAATTTATCAAAATCCCTCCTTTTTCTTTACCATCTTTTACTAGATGTATTTATTTATGGATATTTCATATCCTTCCTATTAGTAAGGCATTTTTGATAGCCAGTACTGTGTTATGTTTTGTCTTTTTCTCCCCAGCACTAAGCATGATGCCTTGTACCTAGTAGAGATTTAATAAAGGTTTGTTGGACTGGATTGAGTTGAATTAAAGTGAGACATTCCTAATATCCTTCCTCATACATACATAGGCCATAAAGTCAAGTTAAAAAAAAATGTGGCATCTAGTCTGCTCCCACTAACAAATACAATTTCATTTCTGAAAGCTCTCTGTGTATTTAAGGAAGGATAAAAAAAAAAAAAACCTTTTATATTCACTCCACAAAGGGATTTGTCTAAAGTTCTATCTCTAGTTAAGAAACATTCTCAATGGAACTTTCTTAGCATCCCAGGAGCCTGAGCTGAGTTGATGAAGCAATGAGACACTCATTCCAAATTGCCTTGAGAAAAAGCAACACATTTATTTTTCAAGTTCAAAGGCCCCTCAAACTTATTCTCTAAGTTTGCTTAGAGTCTAAATAAATCAAACTGAAAGACTTAATTATGAAATCATAGAGCTGGCAATGAAGATAATAAAGTGGCTGGGTTTTTGTTTCAATAGGAGTATTAATATTTTAACAGTTCCTAACTGCCCATGTTCCATTTCAACTATCAATGATTAAAGTTAGATTTTTAAATAGTTTTTTTTTAATTTAGATTCTGGCCTTTTCATGCTTTGACATTTCACCATCTCTCTCATATTTCTTATTTTGAAGACTTTCATGATTATGCTCTCCCACCTATCCGTCAGCTTCTTTGCCTGCCAGAATCCAAACAGTGAGCACTGAAACTGATTTTCCTGTTCTCCCTTTCCATTTAGACATGGCATTGTCTAAAATCCCCATCAGCCAAATCTAGTTCCTTCAAGCCTTTGTAAACACATCAGGTTCAGAAAGGAGGAGAATTGGGCTTATTGGACCACCCTGGGATGGAATGGTAGACTTCAAGATGGAATGGATCTTTGGGTTCAATCCCCTCATCTTACAAATTAGGAAACTGAGATCCAGAGAAGTGAAAAGAATTTAGCTGATCACACACAGCCAAGTTAAGGTCAGGTCCTCTGACTTCAAATCTAGAACAGTTTTCACTGCCTGGTGAGGCATTTCCCACCCCTTTCTCTGAGGAGCAGCTTTATTTTATTTTTGTCTTGGAGGCGGGGGATCATGACTGAAGAAATCTTCACAATGAGGGGAACACAAAATAAAAGCCAATGTTTCTATAGCACTTTAGGGTTCACAAAATGCTTCTGTAAAGCTTATTGTCTTTCAAGCCTCCCTACAACCTTTTGAGGTGGCAAGAATTAGTGATTTCTCTATTGCTGCTCTATTGGACCTTTCTATTCAGATCCAAAATGCTAAGAGGCTATTTATTATTTTCATTTATTATTTAAATAATTATTTATATTATTATTACTAAATATAGTGATAAACAAGCAAATCTTTTGATGTATTTTCTTTCTTTTTTAAATTTTGCTTTTTTTGGAGGGGGAAGGCAGGGCAATTGCGGTTAAGTGATTTGCCCAAGGTCACAGGGCTAGTAAGTGTTAAGTGTCTGAGGTTGGATTTGAACTCAGGTCCTCCTGACGGCAGGGCTGGTGCTCTCTATTCACTGTGCCATCTAGTTGCCCCTATTTTATTTCTTTTTAAACAGAGTTTCCCTCTCTGTTAACTTAAGGAAGCATTTGACAATAGTCAAATAAGCATTTTTTTTTTAAACCAAGCCTGCCCTACTGAGGCAGGTTATGGTCCAATGCATTTGCCATGAAAAGGTTCTTATTTTTTGACCAAAGAACTGCTCATAAAAGAAGGGGTTCTGATTAAGAAAAATATGAAAACAGATAAAAATCTTCAGTATGGGTCTTAATCTTTGGAAATTATCTATCCACTGTACCACTTAGCTACCCAACAAAGAATAATAATAGCTAAAATTTTTATCACATGTTAAAGTTTTCAAAGTGCTTTACATACCTTATCTTTCTTAATACTAATAAGAATTTTATGAGGCATGCTGCTAGAATCTCCTTTCTATGGATGATAAAACCAAACCTCATCAAAATGAAATGACTTGCCCACAGTCATGCAGTGATGTGTCTGAGGGAGTCAGTCACTCAATAATCACTTATTTGGACAGCTAGGTGATCAGTGGATAGAGCACAGGGCCTGGAGGCAGGAAGACCTGAGTTCAAATTTGACCTCAGAGACTAAACTAGTTGTGATATTACCATCTCTAGATCTCAGTTTCTTCATGTTGTTATGTTATATCATTGTGAATGTTGTACTTTGGTTTCTGTGAATGTTTTGCCTTAGTTTTTTGCTTAATAGAAAATTCACTATACTATGTGATCAGAACCTTAAAGCTATTCACAGCAGCAGTCCTCTGAAGAGCTGCTCATGCTTGACTTTACACTTCATCTGTAAAATAATCAGTTAAGAATGGATGATATTTCAGAGTGTTTTCATTTTGAGACCTCAGGAGGTGATTTATGGATTTTTAAAATTTCTATTTTTACCCTCTGGATATAAAATGTTGGGTCACTTTTTTTTAATAATTTCTTGAAACATGATGTTTGTTTTTGTTTTTGTTTTAAATCATAGCCTTCAAGTAGTTCATTAATTCTTAAATTTTCTCTCCTGGAAATATTTTTCCAGGTCAATTGTTTTTCCAATAAGATATTTCACATTTTTTTCTACTTTTCATTCTTTTGATTTTTTTTTATTGTTTCTTGATCTCTTGTAGAGTCCTTGGTTTCCACTTGTTCAATTCTAATTTTTAAGGAAGTATTTTATCATTGAATTTCTGTACCTAACTTTCCATTCAGCCAATTCTACTTTTTAAAAAGTTCTTTTCTTCAGTGATTTTTCTTGCCTTTTTTACCATTAGAAAAATTCTGTCTTTTATGGTGATATTTTCTTCAGTATTTTGTGCATCTTTTAATTTTCTTTTCTTAACTTTCTTGCATCACTCTCATTTCTTTTCCCATTTTTTCCTCTATCACTACTATTTTTTTTCTTCAAATCTTTCAGCAATTCTGGATGGATTTAAGATAAATTACTATTTTTTGAGACTTTGCTTGTGTCTGTTTCACATTGATGTCTTCTTCTAAGTTCATTTCTTTGTCTTCCTTGCCACCATACTGGATTTTTGTGGTAAAGTACTCTTCTGTTGTTCACTCATTTTCCCATACTATTTCTTCATTTTGAAATTTATGATAAATTTGAATTCTACTCACCTGGGAGTTGGGAGGGACTGTGCCCAGCTTCAGAATTTTTTGTGTTGCTGTTTTCAAGAGTTAGTTTGGGAGTCTGCAAATATCTGGTGCTTCTAGGTTGGTTTTATCCTTGTAGAGGAGTGAATGCTGCTCTCCTGGTCTAGGCTCTGGTCCTTACCCAGTAAGGGCCCCTGTTTCCCTGTAGCCACAAGCACTAAGGCTTTAATTGACTCTGGAATTATAACCAAAACCCCTTCTTTCTTGTAATTATTCACAGGCACACCTATTTGTCCTGGAATAGAGGATACAGTATAGAATAACTTATGGGCAATAGAATTGCCCATCAGCACTGGCTGTACCAAGTTCCAGCAAAGGGTACTCTGTAATCTCTTTGAGACTGGTGACCTTGCATAACCCTCCCTCACTCAAATCCAAGTCAACTGCAAGTCATGTCATCATTTCCCTGATGTCTCAGTCCTCTTCAAGAGCAAAGGACAAACACAAAAACACAACAACTCTAATAGTAATTTTAAAATTCACATTTGTAAAGTACTTGAAATTATATGAACCATTTTTCTTTACCACAGTCCCATGAGAATGATAGCCCCCAATTTATAGATGAAGAGATGAAGTTCAGATACACTAAGGAACTTGCCTCAAGTCTTACAACTCAAGAGGGTTGTGGCCACAATAAGTCCACATGTATTGATTTCAAGTCCAGTGCTCCTCCAAAGGTAAATTGTGAAGCAGTCTCTCTGTATCTGCTCTTGTCTTCTCCTCCTGAAAAGTTTATAAATCTAAGGTGCTAAGTACCCTTTTGCTGGCTTAATGCCAGATGCAGGGTATTGTACTGATAACTTCAGATATATAAGATAAAAAGTCTCCACTGAATAACGATAATGTTGATTACATAGAGGAAGAAGAGAAAAGTAATATTTACCATATTTAACTTGCCAAGTTTTTGTAATGAAAAAGTTATTTTATAAGTATTAAAATGTCACATAATCATAAATTATGATTTCAATGATGATGATGACCATGATGATGATGATGATGATGAATGGGGTAATACTTGATCTTTGACTTTTCTGAATAGCTTGGAAAGTAATTTTTTTTAGATTTTGGCCATGGGCTTATAGTGACTTCCTCCTATTGTCCTAGATTTTATATGTATACGTGTATATGCACATAGGCACATATGTGTGTATGTACATATACATGTATGTACACATATATATCATATACACATACACAACCCAGCTGAGACATTCATTAGCTATGTGGCTTTGGGTAAGCTACTTAACTTCTGTTTACTTCTGCTTTCTCAACTGTAAAAACCTTACTCAGTCATCATGATGATCAAGTGAGATAATATCTGTAAAGTGGTTAGTACAGTGTTTGGCATATAGTAGGTACCTATAAATGTTAGTTATTATTATGAGGAAACTAGGGAGAGCTCTGTGCTGAGTCAGGAAGTCTTGAGTTGAAATCTAGATTTTGATGCTCACTAGTTGGGTGACCTCAGAAAAGTCATTTACCTCTATTTTGCCTAAATTTCCTCAAATGTAAATTAATGATAGCAGCACCTGCTTCAGGTTATGATGATGATCAAATGGAATAATCTTTATAAAGTGCTTACCACAATGCTTGGCACATACTAGGCTACATAGATAGATAGATAGATAGATAGATAGATAGATAGATAGATAGATATAGATATAGATAGATAATAGAATACACAGCATATACTATACAATATTCTATATGATACAGAATACAGCATTTTGTGTGTATATGTATATGTGTGTGCATGTGTGTGTATACTTATTTCCTTCCCCCTACCTGTTCCCCTTTACTTCTCTGCAATTTTTCCCTGTCAATCACCACTTCCTTCTGGGTAATCTCTCCTCCCTTGGCTTCCCTAATACAACTTTTTCTTGAGTCTCCTGCCTGTCTGACTATTCCTTCACATTCTCCATTCCTGTAATTATAAAGCATTCCCCAAGGGTCTGTGGTCTGCCCTTTTTTTTCCCTTCTCAATCTATATTCTGTTTTGATGATCTCATCAGTTCCCATAGGTTCAGTGATCAACTCTATAGAAATGTCCAGGGCCAGGCGTGACTCAGACCAGCCTGATGGTTCAGGTTGAAGATTGAAATAAAGTGAGACACTCACAGACCCACTGATATTTAATAATGCTTATCAATAGCATGGCCAGCTTTCCCATCTGACCCTTTGTCATAATGGCACAACTGGTCAGTCAGTCGGTCAATAGGTACTTATTAAGTGCTTTCTATGTGCTGAGCACTGTGTTCAGATTGGAGGATACAGAGGAGGGCAAAAAACAAAACAAACAAAAAAAAAAAGCAGCTTCCCTTGCTCTTAAGAAAATCACTTGCTAAAGGAGAACACATTAGGTGTATATATAGAGAGAAAATATTAAGGTAGTCTGAAGGGGCAAGTAATCTGGTCAGAAGCTTGGGTCTACCCTGAAGAGTCCCAAATCCAAGCAATGATTTTTTGTACTGATTCAGTAAGTTATATCCATAATTCGAACTTGGCTCCCCTGTACCAGCTAAATATAGGAGACAGATTCTTTCCCTTTTAAAGAAGGGAAAGGCAGGGGGGGAAAGCTAGAGAAAACCTACCTAACCCAATGTGGCAAAGACTTTAAGAGATGTTACTCCTACCACAGCAGATGACTTCCTAATTTACATATAGAGCCCCAATCTCTCCCCCTGGACTCCAGTCAGGCATTTCATAGAGCTAGTATCACAGAATTATAGAATTTTGAAGTTGGAATGGAACTCAGTAACCATCTAGTCCAAACTATCCTTACTACACCTGACTGATCATTTCTACTTAGAAACTCACCATGGCTAAAACTGAACTCATGTTTCAAAACAAAACTGCCCTTCTTCCTATCTTCTTTATTTGTGTTGAGGATGCCACCATAATGTTTAGTCACTTAGGTCTTCAACAAAAAGTTATCTTTGACTTTTACCTCTCCTTCATCCTCTGTATCCTATCAATTGCTGTTATCTTTGAGATTTTATCTTTACCATATCTCTTGCACCCTTCCCTTTCTCTCAATTCACACAGCAATCCTTCCTTGTCTGGGTCCTGCACTCAATCTCTCCCCTTTTTAGTCCTTTCTCCATATGAGGGCCAAATTCAAATCCCTCTAAAGCAGAGGTATCAACTACACAGTGGTTGTATGTATCCCACAACACCCTCAAGTCAGACCCAAATCAAATTAAAATGCAAATAAGAAGTATTTTTAAAAATTAATAAAATACAACAAAACATAATGTTAATATTTGTTAATTTGTTAACAATTGGTTTTCTAAATCAATATGTGATCCACAGGGATCTTTCTATATGACTTAGTGGCCCTGGTTTCTTTTTGAATTTGACACCCTTTACTTTAAAGGACAGGATTGGCTATGTCACTCCCCTACTTACTAAACTGTTAGGATCTAGTAACAATTCCTCTGGAAAACCCTTCAAAATCTTGTTTCAGTGATGCTTCAAAGATTGATATATTACTCCATCTCACTCTATGCTCCAGTCAAAATAACCTCCTTGCTATCCTCACATCCAACTTTGTATCTCTTCTCTGTCTCTATGTCTACAAGTTTTAGGCCATATTAGGCTCTTCTCACACTCTCCAATGTTGTCAAACTGGTTTATTCACTTTTTCCAGACACTTGCTATTCTATTTTTTTATATGTAGTCATTCCCCATGCCTAGGTTCCATTTCCTTCTCCCTTAGCCTCTTAGAATCCCCATCGATATTGAAAGCACAGATCAATATGACTTCCCTATAAAGAGGCCAGTGCTAATTCCTTCAGGCGTTACTGCTCTCTACCTGTTAGGATTATTTTGTATTACTTTGCATATACCTTATATTTATTTTTCTGTGTGTGTATTTTAAGACCCTAACAAAAAAGTAAAAGTAGAAAGTAAGATCCTTGAAGGCAGGGAATGTTTTTTTTCTTCTTGTCTCTTCTATCTCTCTCCTGATGAATGTTTATTAAATTGAAATAAATTGAATTTGGGGGTGAGTGGTTAAAGGACAACATCCAGCGTGGGCCTGGATATTCCCATATAGAGTAATGACACCCCTACCCCTATCCAAGTGCCCTACTGGGGCTATACTATAGCTCTCTTCTGTTCTTGATAATCCAAAGCTTTTCATTGTACCTTTTCCAGATGGCATATTGTTTTTGGACCAGTACCTGCTGTAACATTAAAGAAACAGGAAGATCTATCCTTCCCATTAATAAGCCTAACACATGGAGTCTGAGTAACACGGAGCGTGGAGTTCATGCATAGGAGTTCAGCATAGGAGGAGGTTACCGAAGAAGGAGAGAAAACAGAGAGCAGTGAAGGAATTGTGTCTAAGGGAACTTGTTTGTGGGGAGGCCTAACAAGAAAAAGGCTTAAGATGTCAGTGCTCACTGGTTTAGCCATGAGTACCCTGTTAAATCTTACCTCCTGGTATTCAAATGATGTCCCAAATAAATATTTTTGTTTTGCCTTTGAGGAAGAGAGTTTATTATATTTTACAAATCTACCCTGGAAATACACATGCATATTCATAGCAGCTGCTATGGGTATTGAACTGATGTTACACCTGCTTTCATCCATCTATTTTTTTCTTGCCCTGTATTCCCTTCCCTTGGTATTTCACATTTTTGATAGTTTAAACAGGTGCTAATGAATTAAAGTATATTTTCCCTGAAAAAAATTTACAAATGACATTAAGGAATAATAATTAGGGGCACTTTTGGAAGGTGAATGCAAGGGGTATTGTGAGTTGGAATGGTGTCCCAACTTAGTAGGTTGTATTTATGGATACAGATATCTGAACATTCTTAACCATACTCCAGGACACAATGTATCTTTTTGCTTCAGGTTAATGAGGAGGAAGAAAAGAGATAAGACTTGAATAGCATCAATTGCTTAACATTATCTGAGGGAGAGATTACTTACCTAAAACCAAACCCACTTTTGGGGGTGACTAGAAGGAGCAAACCCATAAGCATGTATATGCAGTCAATCTTTCCCCTTTTGGTGTTCAGACCAGTGAGTGTGCAATGCCAGAGAGTATTTCAGAGATGGACCCAAATTTCATTTGAATGACACAAAAATATCAAAATAGTATTTGTTGGAGGAAGATAGAGCACCAGTCCTGGAGTCATGAGGACCTGAGTTCAAATCCAGACTCACATACTTACTAGCTATGTGACCTTGGCAAAACACTTAACCCCAATTACACCTCAAAAATAGTATTTGTGGGTCAGAAGAAAGGGCCTAAGAGAGAAGATCCAGGACATACAAACATTTATGTGAGGGGAAAACAAACAAAACAAAACCTTTGCTGATCCCTTCACTCTCTATCCATTCCTTTTCCCTAGAGGCATGATGCCACTATAGGATTTTCTCTAGGACTCTCCCCTTGCATTTCTAAATGACTCAAATGACTTGGCTCCAATTACATCCCTAGAGAGATTTCTCCTCAATCTCACATCCTCATCCAGAAATATTAATCTTTAGTTAACCTAAAGGTGTCTTTGCTCAGTTTTCTCCCATTTTTTTGTATAGTGTATCATACACTAAATTAAACAAAATGAACCTCTGTATGGAGTGAGAAATAGCTTTCTGTGAATTGTAAGGTATCCCTACTCATAATCTACCTGCTTTGTGACTGATTATTCAGGTATAATTAAAGTGAATTTAGGGCTGGAGGGACCTTGAGGTTCACTTGATTTTACAGAGGATTCTCAGAAATGTTAAATGACTTGATCAAGATCACCCAGGTCACAGCCAGGAAATGAACCCAGGTCTTTTGATTTCAAGGCCAGTGCCCTCTCCACTTCAGCAAGGATGAAATATTCCACTTTGACTAGTTCTTTCCCAATATTATGCGATCTTTATTGTTGCATTAAACTTTTTGCAACACTTCAATAAGGTTGTAATGCACAATATTATCTCAAAACTGATTGAAAACATGGTATAAATAAATGAGCTGATGCATAGAGGAATGGGAATTAATCTTCATTCTCTGCTGCTCTTTAAAGGTATTACTATAATTCACAGAGGCATTTCTATTCCATCAGGTATAAAATTATTCATCATTTATGGGATGCATATTATATCTGCCATAGTTTCGCTCTGAAATAATTTGGCCATTCATTCCCAGATCAGCTATTGAAAAAAAAGTGACTATCTCCTAATACCTTCTGTGATATTTAAATACTTCAAGGATCTAAGTTTTCATTTGATTTGGGGAGACATTCCCATCAGCAATATGGAATTTAACCTTTCAGTTCATTAGAATACTATCATTATGGGTTACTGTGCTTTAAAAATCATAGGGCCAAACTCTTGGAGGTGGTTATCTTCAAACTGGTCCTGGGATATTAGGCATAAAGTCTGTCTTTGCTAATAGGTGAAACATTTCTATTCCTCAAACTCCAGGAGAGGAAATAATTTCTTAGGTAAGGAGCCACTTCCTATTTTTATAAGAGTAGTTAAACACAGCCAAAATGATTCTTCTCTAACAATAAAAAATGTCTACATGGTTGGTTGACTCTTTGGGACTTATTATACCCAACTAGTAAACATTTTCTTAAGAATCTCAGGGAGCAACTAACCAGGCATCACAGGTGAGTAATTTTCACTTCCTACTAGAGAAGATCACTGGATAGTCTTGTTTCATTGAAGAAAGCAATTAGCTTTCAGTGTACTGGAAAGAAGAGAACAATTTCACAGACTAGTGGAGCTTAGTGTCCTATTTGGTGATGTCAGCATGTAGAAAGAACTATTTTCCCCATTCTTTCAGAGCCATCATAATCAGTGGGATGTTAACATGACACAGCAGGGACAGGCACTTTTACTGACAATCTCTTAACAAACGGAATTCATTATGCTGAGAAATCCTTCAGTGGTTTAAAAAAATGCACATCAGCACCTTCTTTTCCAAGTGAAAGAGAGCTTGATATAGTATTTAAAGCAAATGAGCCATGTCCTTACATTATCAAATGGTTGTCATCAGTGAATATTTATTCAGAAGACTGACTATGTGCAAGATACTATACTAGACACTGGGGATACAACGATGCACAAAACATTGACTCCATTGGTATCTATGTAACTTAGAATCTTGCAGGGGAGAGAGCACAAAATGTATACAAAAAATGGTAGCACTTCACAGATATTATCTCATTTGATCTTCCCAAGACTCTGCTAGGTTAGTGCCACAGTACTATTACTCCCATTTTTTTTTAAAGCAATTGGGGTTAAGTAACTTGCTCAAGGTTACACGGCTAGTCATTATTTATGTGTGGGTGCTCATTTTCTGAGGCCGGTTTCGATCTCGTGTCATCCCAACTCTGAGACCGGTGCTCTTATTCACTGCACCACCTAGCCGCCCCATTACTCCCATTTTAATGGGAAACTGAGACTGAGAAATGTCAACTAACTTGTCCAGGATCATGAAGCCTGGGACTGGAATGGGATTTGAACAAACCACACTATGTTTATAAAATAAATGTAATACAGCATTAACTTGAGTGGTACCCAGATTGGCAAACTTAATACAGTCTGTTGCCTTTTTTTGTACTGCTCAGTGGTCTAGAAGCTAAGCATAGATTTTAACATTTTAAAATACAATAAAACTTTATTTTAAAATGTGAAAGCCTGCTTAGCTCAAGAGTAAGGTTGTATAAGATAAGGCAGCAGCCTGAATACAGTTCTTGGGATATGCTTTTCCAACCCTAGAAGTGACACAGAAATTCTTGGAAGAAAGGGATCACTATGGACTGAGATGCTCAAGAAAGGTTTCAAACAAGAGGAATTTGAGGTTGCCTTGATAGAAGGGGAGGATTTTCCATGGAAGCCATTTATTTGGATGAAGCTTATGAATATGGTCAGTTCCATGAACACATTTCTAAGTGTCAAAGGGTTTGACACAACGTGGGCATATCCAAAGCCTTCACTAGACTCAGCCACTGATATATGACTAGTCAAGGCAATCAGCTAGAGTTTATTAAGCACTTGCTATGTGCTAGGAACTGTGTCCTATACTGAAGATAAAAAGAAAGACAAAAATAATCCTTGTAATCTAGGAGTACAGAGTCTGCTAGTAAGATGCAAATAACTATGTACAAACAAGATAAAACAGAATAAAATAGAGATAATCTCAGGGGGAAAGCAAATGGTATTAGGTGCCATGGGACTCTGGGTAAGCCCTTCTCCGTAATCCAGTATAACCACTATAAAATGGTTAGAGTAGTTAAAAATTGAAAATGCATTCTAAGTACCCATCCAAGTGAATTCATCCAAATAAATTTCTCCTGTCAGATGTGCTTTGTGAAAGAGGTTTATTTAAGTGGCAAGGAAAACAATAAGGAAAAGCAGCAGAAATGTTTCTGGAAAGTCATTTCCTTCTATATATCAATTAAAAAGCATCCTGCTCTGATAAGAAAGGCCATGTTGGCTTTATGCAAAATGAGTGGTAGTGAAAATGAAATGGAACTAAAGAGATTTAAATGTGTATTATCAACAGGCAAACATATGTGTTGAATTGTTTGCAATGGACATTAGAATTATGGCACAACAAGGCAGTTAACACAGCACCTGTTCCTTTCTCATTAAATCATAGAACCATACAGGCCTATTTTCTTTCTTTAGGAGAATTCTTGTAAAGGTGAGTAGAAAATGTTTGTTTTTCCAACAGGTAGCAATTTTCAGTAATCAACATATTGAAAAACATACTGTAGGAAACCTAACCATGATTCTGCAAACTGTGGTCTCACAGACAGATAAAAGAGAGCTACTTAGGGAATGAGAAGGATCTGAGTCAAAATTCTGCCTTTGACATCTACTACCTATGTGACCCCAGACAATTTTATTGATTTCTTAGGCACCTCCCTCCAACTAGTAACAAATCAATTGATCATTTACATCAAGCTCTCTACCCTAATGAAATCACAGGTATGGGTCAAAAAAATTTCATTTCTCTAATTAATATTTTTCAGTTGTCTTCAGATGTGACTGCATCTAATGAATAGCAAAAAAGACATTAAATCTTTCCCCAGTGATTGATCCTAAAGGGAAAACAACTTTGATTATGATGATGACAATCTTATACTGTGATCTGGCTTTAATAGTCTTTCTCTTTGAAGCAAGCTTCCCAGTGAAACCCCCAAGCTTCCTAATGAAGCCCCCAACCTCATTAAGTTTCCTGTGTAAAAGGATTTCATAAACTTTAAAGCACTGTACAAATATAAGCTGTTATTATGCTTCCTTATCATACCAGTGCAGTCCATGAACTTAACTGGTATCTGGACAATGTCAAGAGGATAGGAAGAAAGCTCCCTAGTGTGGGGAGCTGAGGAGGCCTGATTCAGGACTCAGACTATGTGCCCTATAGAAGGCCCTTCACAACACGGCTTTTTGTTAAGCTTATTCCTTGGGTCTTTTGATATGGGTTTTGTTGTTTGAGTTCTGAGATCAATAGGCTCTGCCCCAAGATTTTAGTTATTGAGAGCAAAAATATTTGATTCAGCACTCAGGTATCTTTGGGTGGTTAGCTCTCAACATGATGTCTTTTGATGATTGCGGCTTTGGCTTTGAAGTCTGCTCTCAATTGTATCCATTTATGACTGAGGCTGCATTAGGTGGTACCTGAGGTCTGGATCAAAGGTTTTACCCTAAGACTTTAGTCACCTAGATAACAAATCCTTATCAAAATTATCTATTCTGTGCTACTTCCAGGATATAACAGACTAAAGTAACAGACAAAGGTAATTATAAGAAATCTTGAGTCCCCTTCCTTTGGCTCATTTGCTCTATTAAAACTGTGTACTCAGAATCAATAAATGGAGTTCATAGTTCTTCCTTGAACTACCCACCTGGTATGGTCATTTCTTATTCATGTCTGACCATGCTTAGTGCTAGACACTGAACAGCCCACAGCACCTTAGTATGTTGGGTGGGCAATTTATGGAGGATTTATTGGAGGACATATTGCAAAAGTGACCTAGGATATAAGGTATAGACAGGTTGAAATATGCATCATTGCAGAGGGAATTCATATCACTGAGAACACAGGTTGAACAAAGGAAGTGCAATCACTTCTCATTTCTTCCCTCAAAGACTATAACTTAATCATCTATTTTTCTTCTGCATTTGGTGTGTTTTCTCATTCTATTTTCCTCTCCATTTTACCACACCCATAGTTAGCCAGTCAATAAACAAGCGTTCATTAGCATTTGCTATGCCCCAAACACTGTGCTAAGTATAAGAGAAAGAGCTTTACAGCAACCCTTGCCCTCAAGAAGCATATATTCTAATGGAAAAGAAAACATAATAAGTTACTCCATACAGATAAGAAGAATAAGGCAATTTGAAAAGGGAAGGCATTAGCAGCAGGGAGAATCAGGAAAGGCCTCATTCAAAGAGTGGGATTAAAACTGCTGATTAACCTATTCACCAAAATAGCTTTGTCTTCTAACTTCCCTAAGTTTCATCATTTTCCAGTCCTTCAAGTGGTGAAGTCATCTTTGACCTATCCTTTCATTCATATCCCCAGCCCCATACTTTGAATGACAACCATAGAATCACAGAATGTTAGTTATTTACATATCCCCCTATTGGAATATATGCTCCTTGAAGGCAGGAGCTATTTTGACCTTTGTGTCTCAAGCACATAGCACAGTAAACCTGGCATAACCTGGCACATAGTAAATAAGTGATGGATGCTTGTTAATTCACTGACTAAATATAGGATTATTTGGGACAGAGAGAGATTTGAGGCAGGGAGGTCAATTAGGAAGCTATTATACTATTCCAGATGCTTGTTTAATGAGGCCCTGAACCAGGGTTTTGCCTTTATCAATGGACAGGAGATGTATAAGAGAGACATTTTGAAGTTAAAACAAACAAGATTTGACAATGGATTGGATGTGGAGGGTGAGTGAAACTGAGCACCTGAAGATGACACTGGGTAACTGGTGGGATGGTGGTACCTTGGACAGCACAGATGAGTTTAGAAAAAGGGAGGTTTGGGGCGGAAATACAATAAATCCTTTTGGGCACGTTGAGTTTGAGATGCCTTTGGGACATTCAGTTCTAGTCTTGGGAGACATTTGGAGATTTATGACTGTTACTCAGTAGAAATACTAAGGCTGAATAATAGACTTGAGTATTATTTGGATAGATTTATCCTTACTTCCACTGCAAAAGCTTTTCAGAGGTTTCTACTTCGCTATATCAGTATCTTCTCACATTATACATGTATAAAATAGAATTCATCATTTTGCCCCCCCAAATATCACTCTCTTCCAACTTCCTTAGTTCAGAATATCCCCATTCCTGAAAGCTCTTCAATCTAGACCTTACCTTCATGGCTTCTCTCTCCCCTACTTTGAATAAGAATCATAGAATGTGAGAACTAGAAGGAAGGGGCCTTAATTATCCCAACTACTCCTCTTATTTTACAAATGAAGATACTTAAACTCTGGGAGATACAATGACCTCTTCAAAGTCACAAACCCCATCAATGAATGGCAAATCTAGGACTGGGGCAAGTCTGATTTTCAGGGCTTTTTCCAGTTTGCCAGGGCCACCCAGGTGACCATGGACAGACATCAAACAATAGTTGATACTGATTCTTCTCCCTTTCCTCAAATGTCCTCTTCTCCCACCTCTCACAGGCTTAACTCTAGGGGATTCTTACATCTTTGTGTTACCCTCAGGGTGTACTATTTTTAGTATCATTTTTCTTTTCCTTTGGGGGAGAACATCCAGGGAAACAAGGAATGGTTGCTATGGTACATAAATAAAAATAAATTAGCAAGCAGGAAGAAAGGCAAATCAGTGAAGTCAGGAAGGAAAGCAAGGTCTCTAGTGATTTTGCTTTACTTGGTGAACCTGGAAAGAGGGGAAAGGAAAAACTTAATAGAGAGTGTCCTGTCAGAGTCCACAGTCCTTGAAGAGTATCTTACCTTACCATGCACTGCCATCTTCCATTCTTTTCCCTTTCATTTCTCTATCCATTTTAAAAAGTTCTACTTATGGGTTTTGTTTTTACATTACAAATATTTTCAAATTATCCCCATTCCATGAGAGGTCTCTTGTAACAAAGTAAAAGTATCATGTAAAACCAACTAACAATACAATGACCGTGTCTGAATGTGCATACAACATTCCACATCTGTAGCATCCACCATACATATTTTTTATTAACAGACATCTATTTTCTGTTTGTCCCCTCAAATCATTCAAAAACAGACCAAAAAAAAAAAAAAAACAACCAACCCAAATTCCTTTAACAGATACACAGAGCTAAGAAAAACAAATGACTTCATTGACTGTATACAATTTCTGTCTCTCCTATTTGCCTATCAACACTAATCTAGCATTTATCTCTCCCTCTCTCTCTCTCTCTCTAATCTTCTATCTGTCCATTTGTCTTGTCTGCCAGTTTTCTTGTCTGTTCATCTGTCAGTCCAACTATCTTTCTATCTCTATCCATTTAATGCCTGTCTACCTGTCAAGGTCTGTCTATCTGATTTTGTACCTTAAATCTCTCAGGAATCACTGATTCCTCTGGAATCATGAATATTCATTATATTGATCACAGTTCTGACAGCATTCAAAGTTATCTGTTTTCACAACACGGCTGTTAATATCTAAGTTCTTATGGTTCTGCTTATTTCACTATGTTTTAAAAAAATTTCAAAAATGTTCGTTAATAATGTTAATGTTATAGTATAAATTGTTTTGTTGGTTCTGCTTAGTTTACTCTGCATCAGTTCATATAAGTCTTTTCATATGTCTTTAAAATCATCTGCTTCCTTATTTCTTACAACATTATAGCGTTATATTACATGTATATATCACTTATTCAGTTACTTCTTAATTGACAGGCATCCTTTTAGTTTCCATATTTTTTGACTTCTTAAAATGAGCTGCTATAAATATTTTTATACATATAGGACTTTATTTTCCTATTACTTTAATTTCTTTTGGGTATAGGTCTAGCAATGGTATAGCTAGGTCAAAGGAGATTTGCTAATTAACTTATTGTACATAATTCTAAATTTCTTTCCAGAACGGTCGGACCCATCCACAAGTCTACCAATAGTACATCAAAGTGCCTATTTTCCTACAGTTTCTCCAATATTTATCATTTTCCTTTTATATCATCTTTTCTAATCAAATGGATATAAGGTGGAATCTCAGAATTATTAGTGATTTGCAGAATTTCTTTTTCATAAGGCTATAGCTAACTCCAGTTTCTTCTCTTGAGAACTGCCTGTTCAGATCCATAGATTATTTATTAATTGAGAAATGGCATCATAAATTTTAATCATTTTTATATATCTTGGAGATGAGATTTTTATCTGAGAAACTTACTGCAAAGATTTCCCCAAATTGTTTTCCTCTTAATCTTTGCTTTATTGGAATTGTTACTATAAAAACTGTTTTAATGTTATGTATTAAGGGTATCCATTTTCTCTTCTGAGAGCCTATCTTTTTTGTCATGAGCTTTACTCCTATCTATAGATCTGATAGTTAACATTTTCCCTTGTTCCTCAATTAGTTTATAATGAGACATATATATGTCAAATATCCATTTGGAGCTTATTTTTGTAAAAAGGTATTGGGTACTGGTCTAAATCTAATTTCTTCAATGACATAGTCTAATTTTCTAAGCAGTTGTGGCTAAATAGTGAGTCCTTATCCTAATAACTGAAGTCTCTGTGTTTATTGAATACTAAATTATATGAGATACATTTGTTGTCATGTATTATGTCTCTAATTTTTTTTGCTGATGCCTCTCTCTGTTTTTTAACCAGTACCAAATTATTTTGAGAATGACTGATTTGTAATATAGTTTGAGATCTGGCACTGGTAGGTCATCTTTGTTGCCACTTCTTTCCATTATTTCCCTTGACATTTTTGACTTTTTAAAACCTCCATATGATTATTATTTGTCCTAATTTTATAAAAAAACAGAGAGATCCTGATTAGTGAAAATAGCTCCTGTGAAATGGTCACTTTATTTGAATTCACACTGCATATTTCCATTGGGTTGGAACCATTTATAATATTTTACAAAAGTATAACTTCAAATAATATAAATTTGAATAAATGTGACTGCTTTATGGGATTCATTATTCTTCTTAATCAACACCTAGGCAATTCTTTGTAGTGTGATTGGTATGACAATGGATAAGTAAATTAATTTAAGTAGCAAATTTATTTTTATTATGACTTACCCTACCCATGAACAATTGATATTTTCCCATTTTCTAGGTCAGGGGTGGGAAACCTGTGGCCTTGAAGCCACCTAAGGCCAGGTAGGTCCTCAACTGCAGCCCTTTGAATCCAAACTTCACAGAAGACAGCCCTTAATAAGAGGACTTGTTCTGAAAAACTTGAACTCATTCAAAAGCCTTCACAAAGGTCCTACACCCAAGGACCAAGAGGGCCTCCTCTTGGCCTCCGGGCAGCATTTCCCCCACCCCTTATCTAGGTCTATCTTTGTCTTTCTAAATAGTAGTTTGTACTTGTACTTATATAGTTCTTGCCTGTATCTTGGTAGGTGGAGTCTCACAGATTCTATAATTCTACAGATATTTTTCATGAGAATTTCTTTTTATATCTTCTGTTGGATTTTACTGGTATTTTATAAGATACTTGTTTGTGTGAATTTAATTTATATATTTCAAATTTACTGAATGTCTATCTTTATCTTTCCTAGTGTCACCACGGTCTCATGCAAAGAATGCTAAACTTCAAAGTAGGAGACATAAAATGTAAGATGGTATTGTTGTATTTGGGTTTTTTTTGTTTGTTTCTAAAATGTTGTTTATTTATCTCCAGCAACTAGCAAAGGATCTTGAACAGATTAGGCTCTTAATAAATGCATGTTGAAATCAAGTACAAGTCAGCCCTGTCACCATTTTGACTTTGAAGAAATGACAACACCTCTGGGTCTATTTTCTCTTCTGTCAAATGAGGATGGCAATACCTGTACTGCAAGCCACAGAATCTCAGCCCTTCGGGAATCTTGGCATTTTTTTTTTCTCATTGAACCATACCTCAGCAACAGTCACCTTTAACAACAGACCCAACATGTACTTGCCCAGGCTTTGGTTAAAAACCTCACTTTAGGGAAATCTCATTGATATGATTAGAGGATCTCAAATGAGATTATGTATCTAAATTATTTTGTGAGAAGTTGAAGAAAGTCTATTGAAATGGGGATGTTATCATTATAATTTAAATATTCACTTCATGTTTCCTCCCACTACACTTTTTAGTTCTTCCCCTAGATTGCCAAATCTTTAAGGTGGTGACTGTGTCTCATTCATATTTTACCCCCTGCTCCTCCTGCTGTGCTCATTAATATTTAATAACTAGCTCACTAAAAAAAGTATTCACAACCCACTTTTAAGTTTAGTATGCATTATTAACATTTTCCCATAACTTTCTTAAATATAGACAATCAATAAAACAAGTCAAGTCCTGACTCATAGCATTTGCCAATTTCTGAAGTGTAAATGCATTGAAAATAACAGAAGGGATCCTGAGGGAAAGGAAGGGTGGAAGCCACAGCCCCACCATGAAAATGGGTTGCGAGGTAGAAACAGCATTTCCAATGTGCTCTGCCCCACACAAATTTCAAACAATGTGAAAGGGAGCTCCGAACAACTTCTGGAGCCACAGCACCCACAGAACTGCACAGAGAAGCTAACCTCCTGCTGAGGACAGCCCAGCAGCCCTGCAGGGAGCGGCCAGCACAGCACTCTGAGAGCAGGCAGCACAGCTCGCCGGGAACCAACAGCTCAGCCTGCAGAGCCGAGCCCAGGTCCACGGTTTTAGCCCCAGGGCGGCCAGGCCTTCAGGCGTCTGGTGGAACCCCAGAACACCAGCAATTGTGGAGATTCCAGAATTATCAGCACAGATATGCCTAGGACAAAGTGAGAGGTTAGTGCCCTATGGACTTTGGGACCAGTATTTGGGGAACACGTGGCTTCCTCCCCTGGCGGCAAAAAGCTGCTGAAGAAACAGCTGCACAGAAGCCATTTCGCAGCGTCAGCAGTGGCTCTAGCTCCTGGTCTGCGAACTGTAGGAAGATCCAGCAATCAGTCTGTGGGTTAATCGCTTTTGCTTTAAACTGCCTGGATCTGGATTGTGGTCTGGGGGGGAAGTTTGGGGTGGGTATCCAACTTGCCAGAGTGGGTGGAGGCTTTACAGAGGCCACCCAACTGGCAGAAGTTGTGAAGACCCCACCTTTGGGCGGAAGCTCCCCTGTCTGGTGGCAGAGTCCTACTGTGGCAACAGGCTCAAAAATCAAGTAATTAAGTGGCAATATGCCTAGGCAAACGAAACAAAATAAACAGAAAAGTTCAACACTGGACTCCTATTTTAGGGGCAAAGAGGCTCAAAGCATGGAGGAGGACTGTGAGGTCAGAATTCCTGCACCAAAAGCCCCAAATGAAAATGCAAGCTGGCTACAGGCCATAGAGGACCTTAAGAAGCAGATAAGAGAAGTGGGGGAAAATTTGGGAAGAGAAATGAAAAAGATGCAAGAAAAGTATGAAATGACAGTCAACAGCCTGAGGAAAATAACACCTTAAAAAATAGACTAACTCAAATGGCAAAAGAGGCTCAGAAAGGCAATGAGGAGAAGAATGCCTTAAAAAGTCGAATTTGCCAGATGGAAAAAGAATCTCAAAAGCTCACTGAGGAGATTCATTCCTTCAGAGTTAGACTGGAGCAAATGGAAGCTAGTGACTTTATGAGAAATCAAGATGCTGTTAAGCAGATCCTAACAAATGAAAGATTAGAAGGCAATGTGAAATATCTCATGGGAAAAACCACTGACCTGGAAAATAGATCCAGGAGAGACAATTTAAAAATTATTGGACTACCTGAAAGCCATGATCAAAGAAAGAACCTAGAAATCACCCTTCAAGAAATTCTCAAGGAAAATTGCCCTGATGTTTTAGACCCAGAGGGCAAAATAGAGGTTGAAAGAATCCACAGATCACCTCCTGAAAAAGATCCCCAAAAGAAAACTCCCAGGAATATTATAGCCAGGTTCCAGAATCCCCAGATCAAGGAGAAAATACTACAAGCAGCCAGGAAGAAACAATTTCAATATTGTGGAAACACAATCAGAATGGCACAGGACCTGGCAGCTTCTACATTGAGGGATAGAAGGGCATGGAATATGATATTCCAGAGGGCAAAAGAGCTAGGAATGAACCCAAGGGTCACCTACCCAGCAAAACTGAGTATCTTGTTTCAGGGGAAAATATGGTCATTCAGTGGAATAGAGGACTTTCAAGCATTCTTGAGGAAAAAACCAGAGTTGAATAGAAAATTTGACATTCAGACACAAGAAGCAAGAGATGCTTGAGAAGGCAATCAAGGAAAAGAAATCAAAAGGAACTTATCAAAGTTGGACTATTTACAGTCCTACATGGAAAAACAATAATTGTGTTTGATGAAACCTTTCTCATTATGAAAATAATTGAAGCAGGACACATGGCATATGTTCACAGATATACATGGATAGAGGTTACAGGTTGAATTTGATGGGAAGGGATGATTATTTTATTTTTGGAGGGCAATTGGGGTTGGGTGACTTGCCCAGGTTCACAAGGCTGGGTTTTTGTTTGTGTGTTGGGTGTCTGGGGCCAGTTCTGAGCTCGGGTCCTTCTGGCTCCAGGGCTGGCTCTCTGCTCTCTGCACCACCTAGCCACCCCAAGGAAGGGATGATTCTTAAGGGGTGAAGTCAAGAGGTGAGAGAGGAAAGTGGCAAGAGGAGATGGAGAGAGACAGGGTAGGGCAAACTATCTCATGTAGAAGAGGCAAGGGGAAGTAGTTGCAGGGGAGGGGAAGAACAGGAAGGCAAAAAGGCAAAAGCATATTCTCATTGAAGTTGGCTCAAGGAGAGAATCACATACATACTAAATGGAATATCTTACCCTCACTCACTCTCCTGAGTAGGGGAAAGGGAGATGAGAGGGGGGATGATGAAGGGGAGGGCATTCTGGGGAGAGGGGAGGTTAGAAGTACCCACTATCAAAGAGGGACAGGATCAAAGTAGGGAATGGACCAGGTGGGAGGGAAATATAAGCAGTCTTTTACAATATATCTACTATGGTAATGTTTTGCATAGCTATACATGTACAACACATACTGAATTGCTTATCTTCTCAGAGGGAGTAGGTGACAAGGGAGAAAGCAAAAGGATCTGAAAATCAAAGTTTTAAAATTAAATGTTTCATAAGATGTCCAGGCAGTGGGGCTCAGAGATTCACCTTGCCCTAATGGCAAAGTCGAAGGGGGTATGGGAGAAGATATGGGAGAGAGCAGATTGGATGAGGGGATATCTAGTGGGACTGCTATTCTGGGGTGGTGGATAGGGAAATATGGGGGGAAATGTAATCATAATCTGGTGGAAATGAATGATGTAAACCAGAAGTTAATAAAGCATTTGAAATATGAAAAAAAAAAGAAAGAAAATAACGGAAGGAAGAAAAAAAGGAAGGAAGGTAAGGAAGGAAAAGAAAGAGAAAGAAAGCTCTTGGCAAGCAGCTCTGATCTGCTTAATTACATTTAAATTTTTTAAAAGGGAGGTGGGAAGGCAGAAAAGGAGATTGTGTTCACCAGGAAAATACCCAAAGGAATCTTTCAAAGGAAAACAAAAATAAAAAACAAAACAAAACTAAATTCTGCCCTTCTCTCTCTTATGCAATCTATGCCTATTTTATCTCAAGTTTGTCTAATAAGAAGTTAACTTTCTGCTTGAATCATGTCCTCTCCTAACTTCATCAAGAATGGGGAGGGAACACTTAGTCATCTTTGATAGCCTAACATTTTGGCCTAGTTCTTGGGTTTATTCTTGGAGTGGGGAATGATGAAAACATTACTACTCATCATTCATAGAATACGTACAGACCACTTAGCCTTGATCGGGCGTTAGGGTAATTCTTGCAAAATGACAGCTTGATTTAAATCATTTAGTCAGGCAAACATAGTTCTGGGAACACCCTGCTGAATCCATATAAGAATTAAAGGTCTGGTGATGGATGAGAGAGCAAGATCTAATTGGTGTTTTAATAAATACATTCTGACTTGGTAATCTACTCAGATTTATCAGCAGAAAATGCCCCTGTCCAAATCAAATTACCAAGGTATGGTATAAAAACAATGACAAATGTCTTATACAGAATTGGCTGCCACGTGGGTGCTGGCAGCAAGAAGACAGAGACAAGATTTATTTGTGTTTAGAACTGTTTTCTAGATGCTCACTGCTAAACAAACACCGTGAAGGAGGTGGTTAGTCAGTCAGGTTCCTTACTTTAAATTGTCATAGGTGGCTGCCTTTAGTTATCTTCTGAGTTATCTGAACTAAGAATTTCTCCCCTTGAATGAAATCTGGCTTGGAGAGGTTAAGCCTGGTGGAGATATAAAATGGAAAGGGACTGAATGACAGGGGAGGAACCAAAAGATAAACAGAACAGCTATCTGATGTAGGAGACCATAGAAAGTAGAAAAAGAATATGAAATTAGGGCTGACTACAGGACTTGTAGAACTCCCTTTTCCATCTCTAATAAAGTTAAAGGTAACACCTATACTTGGAGACACTCTACCCAATTCTTTTACACTAGCTATATTTTCAGCAAATTCAGCAAATATTCACCTAGCGCCTACTCTGTACAATTGGGGGGGGAGGAATGACATATGTTGCTGTTGTGTGGGATGAGGACCCCAAAAATCCCCTACCCCCAAAACTGAAAGTCACAGGTATCTTGAGGAAGTGTAATGGTAATTTGAAGACCCCTTTTTGTGTTGGCAAAGGTAACAGGTACTTAGCATTTGGTAACTGATCAAGCCTCTGTTGGGGAAACAGAAGGTATGGACTCCTGTCTCCTGTTACTAACCTAACAGGAAGGGGTTGGCTGAAACAGGAAGCTAATGCTGTGTATATAAGGAAAAGCCCCAGAGAAGCACAGTCAGAATTTCTTGGGACCAGCATCTGGTGGCAGAGCAGCTACAGAAGAGAGAATCGATGGGGCGGCTAGGTGGCCCAGTGAGTAGAGCACCGGCCCTGGAGTCAGAAGGACCTGAGTTCGGATCCGGCCTCAGACACTTAATCCACACAAACAAAAACCTAGCTGTGTGACCTCGGGCAAGTTACTTAACCCCAATTGCCCTAAAGGGGCGGCTAGGTGGCGCAGTGAGTAAGAGCGCCGGCCTCGGAGTTGGGATGACCCGAGATCAGATCCGGCCTCAGAAAATGAGCACCCACACACAAATAATGAATAGCTGTGTAACCTTGAGCAAGTTACTTAACCCCAATTGCTTAAAAAAAAAAAAAGAAGAGAGAATCGAGAACTGAGCCAGAATTTCCTGAGAACTTGTGGTGGTGGAGCTTCTTCTGAATAGGAGCCTGGAGCCCAGAGCCCAGAGCCAGGAGCCCAGGTGACAGAGGAGCCCAGGAGAAGCATGACTGGGATGCTGAGACTTTGTCTGTTTGTGGCTTGGTTGAGCCTTGAATTCCTGGAAGCATAAATTGTGAAGGATCTGACATGGACTAGACCCTATGAGCTTCAGTGTGGAGCATGACCTACCCAGAGAGCTGGACAAGGAACTGGGAGCTGTCTGCCATTGAACCCAGGTGACAGTCTGGTGAATCCAGGTAGAATCTGGGACCATGGCAGGGGATCCAGGGAATCTAAGAACTGGCCCCAAATCAAGATGAAAAGACCTCTCCATGGGTACTGAGTAATGATGAAATTGTAGTTTACTAGTGACCTAGGGGGTGGAGGGTTTGTGTATGATACTTAGAAACTGATTGCTGAATAAGTGACTAATTGAGTTAATCAAGTGTGCCCCATGAGTGGAAGACTTTGACTATTGTACTTCTAGATGATTGTTCTTTGTTCTAAATATTGTGACCACTTTGGTGAAAACCATATGGACATTTTAATGATAAGCTGTTGTGAATATTATATTGTGATTTTCTGTGATAAGTTGTAATAGTGAATTCTGTACCTTGATTTTCTGTGAATGTTTTGCTCTGATTTGTTATGGAATAAATAGTGTTCACTATACTGTGTAATCAGCACCTTAAAAGCTGTTCACAGTAGCATTCTTCTGGAAAGCTTCTATGCATGGCATTACAGGAAGGAACAGGAAGTTTTATTCAGTTCTCTTGAGAAGAGAGCGTTCCTTCCACCAGTAGGAACCAGCAGAATGAGGCATGTTGCAGAAAACAGAACAAGAATTTAGACCCTAACATGGTTAAGCTCCCTCCTCCCTCTCCCAGTTCCACCTCGCTGGGAGGTGGATTTACAATCTGAGTGCAAAATCTCCTACAAAGATGAGGAACAAGGAAATAGGGGATAGCCAATCCAACTGGACCTATCCTTATTTGGCAAATGCCAAAGTGAATGAGGGGGAAGGGCTCTAAGAGATGCCTAAAATTCCTGAAGGGCTTAAGGCTGATTGACATTGAGGGAAGGGGGAAGGGTCCTAGGTTGTGGAGTCTTAGAAAAGTCTGTCTCTAGATTCGAGATAGTCTCTCTCCTTTTTCCCTATTTTGAGGAGTCTTCACAGAGGGTGCAGAGAGAGAGTGTACCTTACTCATTGTTTCATCCTTTGTTCTCAAAGAAGGTCAATAATATCAGGAGGAGGATGTCTTGTCATGTATTTAAGTGAGACAGAGCTGCACAAAGTTTTCAGTCTCATTCTCTCCTCCAGTCATCGAAATCCAGTGGCAAGACATAAACCAAGATGATTGGCAATGACTCAATTGGGTGACTTTGGTCTTTCAATATTAAGGTCTTTCCCAGGTTATTTTTGTCCTCAAGGAACTTAACTGTCTTTGGGGGAATGTGAGCTCTTTGTAGGAACTGTTTCACTTTTGTCTTTAAATAGCTAGAACTTAACATAATACCTAGAAAATAAAAGATACTTATTTTGCTTTTTAATTGATTGATTGGCATATAGGAAAGATATGGGAATCCACAAATAAGGATGATATGAAGAAAAATATGGCAAGCAAATTACTTTCTCCCTCTTTTTTTTTGTTTTGTTTTGTTTCTTCTTTCTCATTGTTCACTCCATTAGTTATAATCCTTCTTTACAACTTGACTAATGTTTAATGTGAAGGTTTTTGTAGATCCTATATTTGACTGCATGCTACCATGGGGACAAGAGGGAAGGAGAGGGAGGAGGAGAACATTTGAAACTAAAGGGACTGTGGAACTGAATGTTGCAAACAAAAAGTAAATTTTTTAAAAAAGAAAAAATATGGCAAGGAGCCAAGGAGAGATCTATATAAGGGACTTTAGAAAAAAAATGAGGAATGAGAGATAGCACTGCTGACTAAGGTAGAAGAGAGGGGAGGGGAGAGAATCAGAAAATGCTTTGTGGAGGAAGTTGTACCTGAGTTGCTTATTTCTACCCTAAATGTCTAATATATCACCTGGATCCTGTAAGATAATGAAAGATATACTAAGACCATTACACAATCTGGGTAGACTGAGCTCCTTTGAAAGTTGCATCAGAGGAATTTTACTGAACAAAAATTTATCAAGCATCTGCTACTTGCACAACACTGAGCTAGTGTAATGGAAATGCAAATTTAAAGATCTTCCCTGCCCCTAGCTTAAGTGCACCTGGAGCCTGTGGTGGGAGGCTTGTTTTTCAGGAAAGCCCACACCTTGATACTTTGTGATTGGGCAGTGGGTCAAGGAGGTTGTTACATTCTCTGAGCCAGGAGAAGGCTATATAAACCCTGAGGAGAGGCTTTGCTTTGGGGCTCACTTTGAGAAGTGTTGTGTGATTTGACCAGATGAGACTCTGGGAAGCCGTTGTTGAGAGCCCCCGGCTTTGAAAACCCAGATGTTGATGCTTCCCTCTCTGGTAACTGTGATTTGGTATTGATGTATGTAATGTTGGGACAGTTTGGAAGCCTGTCTGTTTGATCTGTAAATTCTGTCTGTATAATCTGAAGTTCAGGGTGCTGACCTTTTCCCCCTGAACTAGGTAATATATGTTTGATTAAAGTAAGCTTGTTAACCCATTTTGAGTTGCTTTCCTTTACAAAAGCAGATCTAAGAACCTGTGTTGGCAGCCACTCTGGGGATGCTAGGGTGCTTGCTGCTACAGCTAGGTACTAGGAAAGATAGGAATGGCAGATAAGAAATACCCTTTTCTTTTATGGAACTTACCATCTATGAGGTAGACTTAATAACAGTCCACATATGTCACATGATTTGTGCATAGAAGTGCTGATTAAAATATTATGCAAAGATACATATTAATTCACCACAACTAACAACAGCAACTACAACAAGAAGAACTAATATTTATATAAATTTTCAAGCTTGCAAAGAGCTTTAGATATATTATTTCATTTGATCCTCACAACAACCCTGGAGGTAGATGCTATTATTATCCTCATTTTATAGATGGGGAAACTCAAGCTGAGAAAAGTTAAGTGACTTGTCCAGGTCATATAACTTCTATGTGTCTGAGACCAGATTTGAACTCAGATCTTTCTGACTCTAACTCCAACATTCTATCCATTGCACTACCTAGGTGCCAAATATTTGAGTGTTTTCTGTATGCCATAGTAAGCTTCCTAAGTTTTTAGTATCAGAGATTTCATGGAGGAAAAACTTTTTCAGCTGTGTTTTAAATGATGGATAACTCAAAAGCCCAAAATGTGAGGGATGGTGGCTCTGTCTTATATATATCCACTCTTATTCTCTTGAACCTTTGTCCTGCATCATCAATTGACAATTGGACAGTTCCCATTTTAAAATTAAAAAAAATAAACTCAACATTTCCAAAACAGAAGTTATCATTTGTTTCTTTACCCTCCTTTAATTAATTTTTTTTCCTCTGGTTCCCACATCCCTTCTTGAAGAAAGAAAAAGAAAAGAAAAAACTAGAAACTTATAGCAAACATTCATATATTTCTCATTCTGCAATATAACTCTGTCATGTCTCAGTAAGGAGTTGGCATGCTTTCTCATTAGTTCTGGAATTGATTGGTTACTGTATATGTCAGAATTTTTTTCAATTGTTGTCTTTACAGATGTTCTGGTATAATTTGTTCTCCTGGTTCTTCACACTTTACTCTGTTCGGTTAATGAAAGTCTTCCTAGGTTTCTTCCATCCTTTTCCTAATTTCTTAAAGCACAATAATATTCCATTATATTCACATATCATGATTTGTTCAGCAATTCTCCAACTGATGAACAACTCCTTAGATTCTAGTTCTTTACTATCACAAAAATAGCTATTACAAATGAGTTATTTTCCTCTTTGTTTACTTTCTTTGGGGTACACATATAGGAGAGGTAGTAGAGACAAAGTGTATGCACCATTTAGTGACTTTTAGATGTAGTTACAAATTGCTTTCCAGAATATCTGAACCAATTTATAGATATACCAACAGTACATTAATATTCCTGTTTGTCCACAGCCTCTCCAACAATTGTCATTTTCCCTTTATATCATATTTTTCCGATTTGCTAAGCATGAGGTAGAACAGCAGAATTACCTTAATTTTTATTTCTTTAAATAAATGCTTCAAACGTTTATTTTTTTTTATGTAGCTATTTATAATTTTGATTTCTTCCTTTGAAAGCTTGTCAATAGTGGACCTATCTTCCCCAAAACCCATCCCTCTTTCTAATTTCTTTATTTATGTTGAGGCCCCTATCATTCTTTCAATCACAGTGACACTCACAACTTTGAAATTGTCCCTTACCTCTAATCAGCTGCCAAGTCTTGTCTATTCTACCTCCAGAATATATCTCACTTTTATCTCCTTCCCTCCACTCATGGATCAGTCACTACTGTAGCTCAGGTTCTCATCACCTCTCCCCTTATCCACTATAATAGCCACCCTACTTGATCCTCTATCTCCAGTCTCTCTAAAGTCCAATCCATCCTCCATAAAGCAGACAAATTGATATTCCTAAACTACAGCTCCAGGCTTGTCACTTCCTTCTTACAGAACCTCCAAGGGCTCTCTCTTGCCCCCAAGATAAAATAACAGTTCCATCATTTAGCTTTTAAAGGTCCTTCTAGTCTAGTTCCAGTTTGTGTTCCCATAATTCTTACATGTCACTTCTCAAAATTACAACCAGATATTCCCACTCTCTTTTCCTCATGTGCAGTATTCCATTTCCTAGCATTGTGTATAGTATCGCATGTTATACACATATTAATTTTTATCAGTAGAATAAAGCTCTTCACGGTGCTTTGTCTTTGAAACCTTAAAGACCTAATACAGTGTCTGGCACTTAGTAAAATGCCTGTTGAATTGAACTGAAGACATTTTAGGCATAGGTAATGTTATTATGGAGGCAAGGAAGCAGAGAGGTGTAGGGCATAAAGATAATAACACTAGTCCTGGTTGTCTTTAAAATAGAAAGAGATGAATGGAGAAGAGAGAAGTCTGGAAAAGTAGGATTTGCCACATCTTTAGAGGTTTTGATTGCCAAATATTTATTAGACTAGTACTTAAAGAACCAGTAGCATATGAAAGGCATTTTGCTAGGCTGTGTGGGGGGACAAAAAGACTAAAGAATACCCATGAAGTACTTAATGACCAAAGAGGGATCTATTCAAATACACTAGTACTTCCACATGGCCTAACTTAGAAATACTTGCTTTAGGCCTTGGTTCATTATTAGTCAGAATATAGAGGTTTCTGAATAATAGAATGACTTTTGTTTTAAAGTTCTCCTTCAGTGCCATTTTCCATTTGAATGGTGAGACGGATACCCAGAAGGCAAAAACTAACCTGCAACTAGGCAAATTTCACTTTCTAAGGTAAAAACACAGAAAAAAAAATCAATCAAATGTGGGGGAATAGTAATTCCTGACCACACTCCAGAAGGCAATGCTCTATTTTATGTAATATGACACTCTTAGGGTTTTATAACACTTTTTAAAACCCACAACTTTTCTTTTCTCATAATTCTTTCATATTTCTGATCTCAATGACTCCTTCCTGGATTTAGTGTTAAGTAGGAGGAAGAATGTGGGAGTGAACTAGAATATGTTTGTCTCTTTCCTGCATTTCAGGGAAAGCATCCCTCCAATAAGAAATGGAGCAATGAATGGATACCCTACACTGAAGAAGAAATTCAAAACAAACAAACCACAACACAGTGTTTCGTTTGTTCCTGAATCCTTTTCAAATCTGAAGGCAGGGACATTAATCAAGTAAGAAGATGACAGCCTTCTCTCTGCTGTCAGATCCTAAAGTTTGCATGGTTTAAAATTTGTCTGGCATGGCAGTTGATAGCTCTGGTGAGCTTTGCTGAATGTTAGTTCTTTTATCATTTGTTCAGTGGACGAAGACAAGAGGAAATTGGCTCTCGGTACTGCTTGACACTATTGCTAGCCAAGAAGTCAACACCACTCATACAAGCAGGGCTGTATTACTTGGGAACAGAGCTCAGCTGGCCCTTTGCCAAGGTAAAATGGATAAATACCACTTGGTGGAGTTCCTTAGCTCCCAAGCACATTTTATTTTTCACAGTAATCAGGGAGCATAAATAATTCTATTTGTGGATTTGATTGCAACCAGAACATTTGGGTGTTCTACCTTCTAAACTACCTTCTTTGCCTTCTAGGCTAAAAGGAAAACAAAGTGTGCTGCACAAGCCTAATACACAAATCAAAAAGATGAATAACTGGTAGAACAGCACATCAAACAAAAGCATTTAAGATTCAACTTCACCTTATTTGTGATTTATATAAATTCTTCTCAAATGCAGGAAATGATATTTGCCCCTATTTTTATGAAGACCAGGCAGACAGAACCAAATCACCATCACTCCACCCCACCCCAAAAAAGTAAAAAGAGAATTACAAGAAATACTCTAATGATTTGCAACAGCAAAGCATCTTTGACTCGGTATTCTAGTTAGATGTTTCAAGTGAAAGTAGCTTTTCATATAAAGTACCTGGATAATTATTTCAGTTCTTAATTTCATTTTTGGTAGTACAAACCTGGACACAGGTCCCAGATCCTCACAAAGTTTTCTTCATTGATTTTGGCTATTCCCCAGCTTTTAATTGTTTCCTCTCATGGTATCCTCACTGTGATACCATTTCTTGTTCCTCTCTTTAGCCACTGAATCTTCCATTAATACTTAGTCTTAGGAGCTACTTTAAGAGATTTATCAGTCTACTTTCCTTTAAGTAGATTATTAGATGACTCAGCTTAGTACACATAATTAATTTTAAAAAGAAGTACAGAAGCAGATAAGAATAGAGGAATTTATGTGCAAGTATATACATATATGCATATGTATATACCTTATATGTGCAAGTATATACATATATGCATATCTATATATAGACACACACATAGATATATAGACATACCCACATATAAAAATATTTTATATACATGTATACACATGTATGCATATATGTATGTATATGCATGCATATATGCATTATATATACATATATTTATATATTTTTTTAAGTTGATGGACTTAATTTAAAGTCATTCTTCACAGGGCCCACTTCAAGTTTTCATCTTAGAGAAGGTATGCACAGTCCCTCTTTGAAGAGCAAATATTTTCATCTACATTATTTCCTTATATGTTAAACTACTAGCACCAGCTCCCTTCTGTGTTTTCATGATGTGAGGAATTGAAGGTCCGTTTGTGATGGCCTCATTTGCTTCCTTCTTCTCTTTGATAATTTGTGGCTTACCTGTCTGATCTTGAAAATCTGAACTTACCTTAATGTCATATCAAGCCACTTGGTGTTAATGACAAAATGTTATTTTTGTATGTTCAAGACTAGATTGTTCAATTAACAGTACAGCATAAAGGCAAGCCTAGACTTGAACTTACTGCTTTCCATATAACAGATGTAGAGGAAAAAAAAGATCAAGCTAGTCAGGCTAGCTCTAAGAACAAAACAGACACTGGAAACCACTGAAGCAAGGGTGGGGGTTATGGGAGAGAAAATAACTCTGTGCAGCAAACCAGAAAGGCTTTTAGCTTACACAAATCCCTCTACCATGCCCTGACTCTTTCCATTCATTTTGTGATGATAACTTCCATCAAGCATGAAATTCAAATTCTGAGGGCAATCCAAACTGACCTCTTTAGAAATAAAGTTGCTTTAAGTTGCCAACAAATTGGACACAAACTCTCTCTGTTGTCTTCAGCAAGGCAAGATCTCAAAATGTCTCATATTTTAGGGATTTTCACAACTGTACTATGTCATGCTATAGCTTTTGCTATAGTTATAGTTAATTGTATGGGGAGGGGACTACTAAAAATGTCCAAAAGCCCGGTGTAAGTTCCAGTTAGTACATCAGGTCATGGGGCTCTTGGATGATCCTGCTAGAGATCAAATGTTGGAAGATCTCAGCCACCACCACCATTGTTCCCCACACCCCCTGCCTTGCCCCAAACACAAAGTTTGTTTCTGAAACAAGTAGGAAAATCACCACAGTTGTTGTTGTTGTTTTATACCTCTGCTTTGTTTCAATGTTTTAAAAATGTTCAAAAGTGGAAAATAAGGGATGCTTCATTATGAAATCTTTGGCAGTGCCAGACAAAGCCAGGTTTAAAAGACTGCAGGACATCTCAGAGCTTAATTTAAAAAAAAAATCATGCCTTTAAGAACACTTTTTTTTAATAGTGAGAGAGTAAAGACTTAGGAGGAAAAAAAGACAGTGTTAATTTGTTTGCCAAGAAACTTTTCCATGATTGGAAGATACAACACCCTAATCACTCAGTAGTATGGCTTTCTTTTTTTTTTTTTTCTGGTTTTATCAGGAAAGAAAGAGCCAAGCATTTTTATGAATATTCTTGTTTATTATGATATATTTTGCATTATAGCAATTTAAAAGTGGTATTTCTCCCTAATAGATAGTAAGCTCTGTGATGACTAATACTCATATCTCACACAATACCTAGAGATGTGAGGGACATATTAGGTGCCTACTAAGTGTTTGTTGAATGACTATAGGGAAGAAATTCGGAAGTTAGAAAAGAAGGAATTTAGAAAGGAAGTTAAGTATATTAGGGAGTAATTTGGAAAGAAGGAAGGAAGGATGGAAGAAAGGAAAGAAGGAAAAGGAAAAAAATAATTCAAGAAAAAACCTTTAAAGTTAATTTAGAGCCAATCCATTGAAATTAAACAATGGAATTAGAAGTCAAGTTTCCTGACATCCACCCCACAGCATATTTTTTATTATTTTGTTTACTATCTCAATGTATGCAATATTTTAAGAGGGCAAACATTCGCATAACTATAAATACTTATGCTTTCATATGTTTATTTCCCCAAAGCTTTTGTTTTAAAAATGATGAAAATACACTAGTCCCAGGGCAGCTAGGTATTGCACTGAATAGAGCACCAACCCTGGAGTCAGGAGGACCTGAGTTCAAAATGTGGCCTCAGACTCTTGACACTTATTAGCTGTGTGATGTTGGGAAAATCACTTAACCCCAATTGCCTTGCTTTTCCACCTTCCAAAAAAAATACCCTAGCCCCTAAAAGACAACTAGAAACAATTTTTTCCTTTGTTTTATTCTGTTTTTTAAGCTCATCTCAAACACCAGCTTTTACATGAAACCCTACCTTATCCACCCCCATCAATTACAAGTGTCTTCCCTCAAAAAATTACCCTACATTCCTTTTGTCTTTGTTTTTTATATTGCTTTTATTTTTATGTATATTTAATTATAGGTGCATGTGTTATTTCCCATAGATACTAAGATATCTGAATGCAGGGACTATTTTTTTTCTTTCTGTTTTTGTATTAACAGAAATTTGCAAAATACCTGGCACATAGTAGTCTCATAAAAATGTTTGCTGATTTGTGGGTGATTGATTAATTTTTATCCAATCTATAAGTATCCTATTGACACAACTTTGTTCTACTTCACAATACAATTCATTCATTCAGCAGTATTTAGTGAGCACCTATTAAATGGAGGCACTACTCTTCAGATCACTGGACAAAAGTCTCTTCACCTTGTGCTGAACCCCCTTTGGCAGGTTGGTGAAATCTATGGATCCCTTCTCAGAATGTTATTTTTAAATGAATAAAATAAAATACAAGGGATTACAAAAGACATTATACATTTCATTTGTATACATACATATATACACATATGTCCACACAAATCTATCTATCTCCATTCATGTTTAGATAGTTCATTTCTTGAGGATCTGTATAGGTGTGTTACAAACCCCTGCTAGATGTATCATTATCTTTTTGCATGTTTGCTATAGACAAAAGGCTGCTTAAAAGCAGTAAGTGGTCAGCATTGGTATAGTCTGCCAGGCTGGACTTTTATGATCAGTTAAGGGTGGTTTCTCTCCCACATTGTAATATACTGAGCATGAACCATGAAACCTGAAGGTTCTGATCTATCATTCTGCTTTCTACCCTCACATCTTTACAGTTTCCAGTGTTTCCACTGGGAAAACAAACAAACAAACAAAACTTCCACAAACCATTTTGCAGGGACACACTGGTCTCATACACCTAGTACTCATTTCAGGATATAAAATGTTAGCAGTTGCCATAGCAATTCATTTGGCCTCTAAGGGTATACAGCATTTTTCCATGCTATCAATCAGAAGCAAAGTCTATTCTACAATATTATAAGATGTCAACCCCATGGAGAGGAAAATATGGATAAAACAACTGGAGGAGCATTGGATAAATGATAAATGTGTTCCTGGAGCTATAGAAGTTTGGAAAACAAAAACTTTTCTGAAATCAGAATGCCCATGAGCTATTTTTGAGGAATGGATTGTTTAATTACCCAGTAAATAAGGAATAACACTTTCAGCAACGACATATAAATATACAAAGACATATTAATGTTTTCTATTTCAATTTCTCATTGTGAATATTTGATGCCCTAGCATTTTAATTTAAAAAAGAAACCTTCATAGGCCACTTAGTACAAATCCATCATTTCAAGAATAAGGAAACAAAAGTCCCTAGAATCTTTAGTGAGTTCCCCCAAAACCATATAGCTAGTAGAGAACAGAGCCAGGACCACAACTCACATGTCCTAACTCTAAATTTATCACATTATAAAATAAGGGGGAAGAGAAGGGAAGGAACACTAAATTCCTACCTATGTGCCAGGAACTGGGCTAAACACTTTACAAATATCACTTTAATCATTAAAATAATTAATCATTTTCCATAACTATTCAGAAAAGAAGAATTTGTACTGCTAATGACAAAATTGTAAATAAATAAAAAATTGTGATTTTTACAAGCAGGGAAAATCTTATTGTGGAGATTTCCTCTATGAACACAAATGGAAAACCCAAATATCACTATGAGCTAAGTCCTAGAGAGCTGCCCAAAGCACATAAAGGTTAAGAGATTTGGTCAGAGTTAATAGATTTCAGAGGTCAAATTTGAACTGAAATTTTTTCTGATTCCAAGCCCAGAGCTTCATCTTCTAGGCTACATTGCCTCTTCTGCATGGAGAGAATGCTGGGCTTGAAGTCCGAGAGATCTAGGTTCACATCATATTACTAACATTTACTAGCTGTGACAATGAGAAAATAGTTTCAAAAGCAACATGGTCCAATGAAAACTCTGCTTGATTTGGAGTCAAAAGACTCTAGTTTGAATCCTACTCTGCTACTTAGAACCTGTGTGACCTTAATTAAGACTTTTTACCATCTCTGGGTCTCAGTTCCTCATCTGTTCAACAAAATGAGTAGGTCTATAAAGGTTTATTTTTCCCCAGCCCTATATTTATGTACCTTTTTGCATTTAATTTTTTTAATTTGTAAAAAAGGGAATTAGGGGCAACTAGGCGGCACAGTGGATAAAGCACTGGACTAGGTAGGAATCAGGAAGACTCATCTTCCAGAGTTCAAATCTGGCCTCAGACACTTACTAGCTCTGTGACCCTGGGTAATTCATTTAAACCCTTTTGTTTCATTTTCTCATCTTTAAAATGATCTGGGGAAGGAAATGGCAAAGTGCTCCATTGCCTTTGTCAAGAACAACCCAGAAGGGGCGAAGAAGAGTTGATCATTACTGAAATGACTCAACAACAATAACAACAAAAACAACAAAAGGGAATAATAATACCTCAAGTATCAATCTCACAGGGTTTTCTATATAGTTCAAATAATAAAAGGTCAAACAGACATCATTATCATCAATTATTCTTCTTTATACCTCATGTGGTATTTTGTGGCTTACAAGATGGGGACGATGGATGTGAAATATTGCATGCACTGACAGAAAAGGTTGATATGGTACTTGATTTTACTGATCAGCTTCTTTATTTTCCTCTTTCTTTGTGATTGTTTGTTACAAAAGGTAGTTTACTGATAGCAGATATTCTGAAATAAATGTGATACAAAAAAGACATAAATAAAATAGATTAAAATATATTTAAAAGTTGGTAGAGAAAAATAATCAGCCTATCAACCCCATATGTACTAGGCTAAGAAGAGGTAGATAAAATATAGATATCTATATGTATATGTATGTATCTTATTCTTCAACATTTCCCCTCTATAGCATCTTTAAGGTAGCTCCTACTTCAAAGAAGTTAAATTAATTCTGCCTAAAGATTTTTCCATTTCCAATGGAAAAAAGAAGGTTATAAAAGAATTGACATTCACATTGAGTTGTAAAGTTTTCAAGTCAATTTACATTCATTTGCACAGTTGGGCCTCACAACTTTGTAAGGTAGACTGAACCAGTATTATTAACACCAGAGCATATAGTGCTCAGGGAGGATAAACTCTCTGGTGTGAGAACTTGCCGAGCCCTCTTCAGAGCCTCTTATTCACCTTTGGTGTCCACCTGTCACCCAATTCTCACTGGTGGCTCCAAGAAGCTGTAGTATAGGCAGTAGGCACATCCCAGTAAAGTCATCTCAGCTAAGATGGGCTAAGATAGTCCTTAAATCCATCAGTGAGTTAGATGTCTACCCCAAAGAAATGACGACTTTACCCCGGCAGAATGAGTGGGTGAGAACAATTTGTTCCAACAGCCATGAAGGTAGCTGATGCAGGTTCTGTAGAGCAGTTAGAACTTGGTCAGCATCCACTGCATCTCAGACCTTTGCCAGTCATCTTGACTTTTGTCCTCACACAGGACTTCAATGACCCTAGAAGAGAGTCAGGCTGATGACTTTGTGCAACTCTACCTCACTTAAATTCAATCCATGCACAGGGTGATGTCATTGATCCTCTGAAAATGAAGGGCAAACAATATTAACACCACTTAACCCATGTAGAAGCAGAGGCAGCATTTCAGCCTGGCTCTTTATGATTCTAGACCTAGCTCACTGGACACTTGGACACACTGCATCTCGATGAGACATGCCTCATATGATTCAGAAGATATGTTTTAGGGTCTGCTTGTCTTCTTCCCTTAATGTCCTTTGTTGGACCAGGTTAAGATGGAGTCCCTGAGCTCCTTTCCATGTCCTGCTTCATGGAACAGCTATGTGTATTTAGAATAATACGATTTCAGAGCTGGAAAAGACCTTAGAAGTTATTGAGTTCAACACTTTCATTTTATAGATAAGAAAACTGAAGTGCATAAAGATGAAATCAGTTGTTCAAGGTAACCCAGAGCAAGCTGGTGAAAGGGCTCTGATGAGACTCTGGGAAGGTCATGTGACTATCCCTTTAGTGCTCCTTCTACCACATCATATGGCCTCCATTTAGTCCAATCCGTTGATACCTTCTGCCTTGACTAGCCTTGAGATCTAGGTTTTGGCACAAAAGTGTACATGAGCTAGCAGGGCAGAAAGGTCTCCAGCACTGGTTTATCTGACCCTCTCTCATACCTGATCCTTGGCCTAATGATTCCCTGCTTATATTTACCTGCTGAAATATATTTCCTCCTTCAAGGCCCTGCTCAGATCTCACCTGCTCCATGAAAGCTTGCTTTGATGCCCCTGACTGTACATGATCACTCTTTCCAACATTCTCAGGATGATTTGAACATCTCTTTGGCCCTAATACAATCTTTGTATTCAATCGCTCCCCCACTGAACTGGATTATAAATTCCTTCATGGTAGGAACCACGCTAGATTTTATTTTATTTTTTTTTCAATTTTATGTAGCCTGGCCTAATAATAGTTTCTTGCACTTAATAGGAAATTTATCAGCATCTGTTCAATTGTTTTGGATTAAACTGAGTTCAGATGAACTAAACTGAACTGAATTGAGATGAAAAGAAAAGAATTGAATTAAACTGCCTTATATTGTATTGACTTGAATTTTATTGAACAATCCTGGGGTTACTGATCCAATCACAGAAGAACCTTGTGTTCTCTGAAGGGGAATCCTCTAGGGTCAATGTCAATGGTAGGAATTAGTATTCCAGAAATGTGTGGGATATAAAAAGAAAAGCTATCAATAAAACCAATGAAATAATCAATTAATCAAAAGCTGATGGTTATCTTTTTTAGGATAAGAAGCAATCTTTAAGTTTTATAAATTAATCTGACAGAACCTTTAGGCCACATAACAATATAATCATGAAGACTTAGGTATAAATAACTTGAGGGGGGTATTACACAGTTCTTAAAATATTGGAATACCTACCTCTTTATGTATTCATTTTTAATGTTTTATTAATATCTTCTCTTTCTCACATCATCATAATTATCCCAAATGTTGCTCCCCCACCTCCTCTCAGAGAGCTATACCATAGAACAAATAGTGTTTTTTTAGAAGGGAAAAAATAGTATACCTGATCAATATATTAAAAACATTCAAAATATGTATAAGAGCTGCATACCTCCCACCTCCACAAATGGGTATTTTGGGGATGTCTTTTCATAGCTCTTCATTCAAGTTCCACTTATCTTTATAATTTTGTTATATTTGCTCTTTTTTTTGGTTATATAGTTCTTTTCTATTCACATTGTTATAGCTAAATTACTATGTATATTGTTTTCTTGACTCTTCTCACTTCACTTTGGAACAATTTAATCCATATCTCTCACTATCTATCTTTCTATCTATCTATCCGTCTATGTGCTTCTCTGCATTAATCATTCATCATTGCTTACAGCACAGTAAAATTCCATTACATTCATATGTCACAATTTGTTTAACCATTTCCCAATTGATGGCATCTATTTTGTTTCTAATTATTAGTTATCACAAAAATTGCTGCTATATTTTGGAAAGTATAGGAACTTTTTTCTTGATGGCTTTCTTGGGGTATAAGTCCAATAATGGAACTTCTAATTCAAAGGGTATGGATATCTTAGTCACTTTATATGAACAATTCCTGATTATTTTCCAAAGTGTGTACCATTCCACAGTTCGACCAATAATCTATGCTTATCATTCCATAACCACTTGAACATTAATATTACCATTTTTTGGGTTATTTTTGCAAATTTACAGGGCATGAGGTAAAATGTCAAGACTACTCTAATTTTCATTTGTCTTATTATTAGAAATTTGGAGCATCCTACCCCTTTATTTAAAGAAACCCTGGGGTTCATCCATTAGTAATACATTCTGTAGATGAATCTTGGGGTACATGCTTCTGATTTTTGCCTTTTTCTTAAAGTCTTTTGGGTGACTTTAAGATCTAGAGGAAGTCTTACAGTGTGGTGTGTTCATTTTCTAGAGAAATTGAACAACAAAAAGATGTGGATGAGAATTGTACAAATTGAGGAGGTGTGGATCTGTGGATACCCAAACCACTAGAGAAGGTACCCACAACAGTAGGGTAATGGGTCCATTGATGTATTGCTTCTTTCTTGGTATGTTAGGCACAACTGTATTTCAGGTCTTTGTGATATTAAACACATAACACTAGCATAAAAGTGAATTTTATCTTCTGCTTAGAGACATGGTGAAATTTTTCTTTAAGTTATGAAATTCAATTTTTCCAATATTTTATTGCTTGGGTGAATAATCTCTAGTACCATGACAACATGGGAAATCTGAAACCCCAGATCAAGCAGGATAAAGACCAAATGTCACAGAAATAATGGATCATCCAATGCTGGTTATAAGAAACGAAGCCAACTGTTGAAAATGCATACGATTCCTGGGAACTGGCAAAGTCTGAAAAACCCTGATTATACCTACTGATATTTTCTATATCCACTGAAGAAAAAAATTAGAACAGTTCTTCAAAGGGATCACTGAAAATTGCCCCAGTTAAATATGAGGTTATAAATAAGGTGTTGCCATGAAAGCCAAACAAAATAGCACATCAGCAATAATTTAATTTGTATATGCTATAGAAATAGGTTTACTACTACATTATCGCCAAAGAGCAAGAGTCATTTAACAGAGACACAAACTAAACAATGTATTCCACTCTGCATTCCTATATAAGTACAAGTCAAATGCAAATGCATGGCTTTCTTCCTCTCTAGTCAGGGGCCTCAGATACATGATAGAAGGATTTTTGATAGAGACCTGAGGGTCAGTGAGTCATTAAACTATTATTTTTTAAGTATCTACTAGGTACCCAACACTATGTTAGTATTAAGCATACAAAAAAGTCACCCCATCACAAAAAAAGTAGTAGTCCCTACTCAGCTTGGAGTCTAATAGAGGAGAGAAAATGTGAAAAGCTTAGTTTAAACAAGAAAGATATAGATATTGATATCTACAGACATCTCTATCCATAGATATCCATAGATAGATAGATAGATAATCATGAATATCTATAACTATCCATCTATATCTATCCATAGGTATCTATCTATCTTGCTTGTCTAAGTTTCTTATATTTTATCCCCCCCATTAGACTATGAGTACCTTATGAACAAGGACTGGTATTTTGTGTATGGGGGGGTGGTCCTTTTTATAGATATCTAGATATATATTAATGTCTATATCTATCTATAGATATCTATATTTGTTTATCTATCTATCTATCTTGAGAGCAGTGAAAATATCTCAAAATGTGGAGAAGTGTCTTGTTCAACAAAGAGCAAGAAGGTCAGTGTCACCAGATTACAGAGTATGTGTAATGGAGGAAGGTATAAGAATATTTCAAAGGTAGAAAGGGACCAAGTTCTGAATGGCTCTAAAAGATAAACATGGAATTTGATGTTAGAAGTGAAAGCAAACCACTAGAATTTTGTTTTTGTTTTTAATAGAAGGGTTGCACTTTAAGAAGATTAATTTGAAGGCTGAATGGAGGATGAACTGGAAAAAGAAGAGATGAGATTTGGAGACATACCAGCATGTTATTGCCATAGTATAGGTGTGAGGTGATGAGGACAAGCACCAAGGTGGTGGCAGAGTCAGATGAGAAGAGGGGACAAATATGAAAGATGTGATGATGGTAGAAATGACAGAATTTGACAACTCACAGTGTGGAAAAGTGAGAAAGCATGAGTTGTTGACGATTTCTAGAGTGTAAGCCTAGGTTACTTAATAGTAATTTTGGCATAAAAAGACTACATGTTCAGTTTTGGACATATCTTGTTCTAGATTTCTACAGGACTTTTGGTTTGAGATGCCATGAATTTAAGAGTTCAGGAGAAAAGTTGGTGCTAGATAAAGTGGATCTGAGAGTCATTTGTAGAGAGGTGTTAATCCCCATGGGAGCTGATTAGATTACCAAGAAAAATTAGTATAGAGGAAGAAGGGGGCCTAGGATATATCTAGGATTTAACAAATTATATGGGGGACACCCATAGTCCAGATAAGGATCTAGACAAGGAGACAGAGAATGAAGAGTGACACAGGTAGGAGAATGAAGAGAGATCAGTGTTGCAAAAACCTAGAGAAAAGAGAATATTACAGAGAAGAATGATAGATAATATCCAAGGCTGCAAAGAGTCAGAAGGATAAGGATTGAGAAAAGGTGATGGGATTTGGAAATTAAGAGATCATTGGTAACTTTGGAGGTACTAGTTGGGGTTGAATGATGAAGTCAAAGGTCAGAATTCACATAGTCAAAAAGAGGGAGAGATAGGGAAGTGGAGGCACCTCCTGTAGGATGTAGCCTTCTTAAGGAGTTTAGCCACAAAGGGAAGGAGAGCCAGAATGCTAGCTAGTGGGGATGAAAAGATCAAGTAGCTTTCTTCTGAACATGAGTGAAGCTAACTCCCTAATATTACATTGAGAAAATAGAGACCCAAAGGAGAGATGTGACTTCCCCAAAGTCACAGAACTGAAAATTGTCAGAGCTAAAACTGTATCTATTCAGTATCTATTCCCAAACTCCAAGTTTGGGATTCCACTACTCTACCCTGCCACTGGTTTACCTAAATTAAATTTTTTTAATATGTTATTAAATTCCACTGGGAGAATATAAATCTGACTGTTTCACTCCTCTACTAAAACTTCCATGATTGCCTATTCACTCTAGGATGAAATAAAAATTCTTGGTGGGCATTTAAATCCTTTCATAAGCTTGTTCCAACCTGCCTTTCCAACTTAATTTTATTTTTCCCTCTTTCATGCCTTCTTGAATTCAAAGATACTGGTCTTCTTGCTGTCCCTCTTATACAGCACTCTATGTTCACTATCCTGCTTTTGTATAAGGTGGTCCCGCATTCCTGGAATGCTTTTCCTTCTCACCCCTCACTCTTAGAATCCCTCGGCTCTCAAAGCTCAGGTCAAGTGCCATCTCCTATGAGGCAAGTCTTTCCAGATGTTCCCAATTCTAGCTCTTTTTTCATGTCAAATTACTTTGCATTTACATACACACACACACACACACACACACACACATATATACACACATATATATACACACAGAGCAGAAGTGTTTTGTTTTTACCTTTTTATCTTCAGTGCCTAGAATAGTGCCTGGCACATGGTAGATAGTTAATAAATCCCTATTGATTGATTTAACAAATAATATCAAGTATTGATATAATGCTTTAAGATTAACAACTCATATTATAAGAGTATGTTATCTCATTTGATCCTCACAACAACACTAGGAAATAGGTGCTATTATCATAACCATTTTATAGAAGAAGAGATTGAGGCCAGGACTGAGTGACTTGTGTAGGTTCATACAGCTAGAAAGTGACTGAGAAAGCATATGAACTTAGGTCTTCCTGACTCCAAATATACCTGTATTGCACTGTGCCACCTGTAGAGTGATTAATTGCTTGATTTTTTTAATGAGTTTTTGAAGAAACAAGTAGATTAGGATTACTGCAAGCACACTGTCCTTCCTATATGCAATCCCTCTTACCTTACAATACCTCTTACTACTCACTACGTTCTGGGCCCAGATTAAAGCATACATGTAGGAGATGCTGAAGTCTGCAAATAAATTTATAAGGAACTTCACATACCCCTCTTTCCAGGCAATCTCTTTCCCTTAACATCCCAAAAGTTTGTTGCTGTTTTTCTTAAGTTCAGCATCTATTGTGCATAAACTGTTAAGTGAACTTGCATAAATGTAGTGATATGAAGGGGATAAAGGAGGAGACAGAAAAATTAAGACATGGTTCATATGCAGAATCACAGATTTAATGGCAGCTACATGGCCTAGGGGATAGAACACTCAGTCTGAGGCTGAGCTCAAATCTAGCTTCACTTACTAGACCCTGGGCAAGTCTGTTTCCCTCAGTTTCCTCAACTATAAAATGGGAAAATAGTAACATTTATCTCACAGAATTGTTGTGAGGATTAAATGAGAAAATACTTGCAAAAACACTTGACACAGTGCTATATAATGCTTACTTCCCCTTAAAGTAGGATGAATCTTCAGAGGCCATCTAGTCCAATTGCTTTGTTTTACATGTGAGAAAACTAAGGTCCACAGGGGCTAATGGGATGGCCCAAGGTAATGGAGGCAGGGATTGAACTCTTGTCTTCTGACTTCACAAAGTCACCTCAACAAAATCTTTCCTAAGCCAAGTCTCTCCACCAATTCCCTAAACATTTGTTTCTACTTTATCAGCCATAGTGTTACTTTGTGCTACAAATATTCATATTTTCTTTATTTCTCCGGTTAATTATAAACTCTCAGAAGGCACTGACTACCTTTTTAAAAAAAATCATTAGTAACATAGTACAGTAGATCTCTGGAGTCCAAAGATTTGGGATCCAATTTTGGCTCTGAAATGTTCCTGCTATGTGGCCTTGGGAAAGCCCCATAATGTTTCATGGCTCAATTACCTTATCTGAAAAAAATGGAGAGGGAGACATAATAATAACGATTTTGTAGGGTTGTTAAAAGGAGAGTGATTTGTAAAACATTATAGACCTGATTTTTATGAGTATCTCCTATTGTGCTTATCACAGAGTTTTGTACATGAGATTTGAGCCATAATTAGTGATTCTGGCATCTGGGACAAGTACCATGAAACTTGTTTTGAGGGAATGAGACCAACAGATGCATTCAGATCAAACCTTTAGGACAAATTCATTTGAATATGGTGTGCAGGCTGCCCCAAAGGTCTTAGTGTGATATATCTCACACTTAGAACAGGAGATCCTATGGGGAGAAACACTGCAGTGCACCAGACAGTTCAGGATGGAGGGAGGCCATGAGGTACCAGGAGGTGCCTGCTGAATAGGCTGTTCCCGGGGGGCCATTTAGGATGAGGACAAGTCAGGAAGGAGCTCACTTGGGATTCCCTGGGGGAAGGAAGCTAGTCATCTAGTAACTTCCTATGTTAGCTAATTATTCTTGCTAACCAGGTCTTAAGCTCATGTATGTCTATCTTCTATTACAGCTTAGTGCAACAAAATTGTTTCACCCTAGTAATAGCTCTATATCATAGTTATTTAGAAAATATTTGTCTAATCCAATAGAATAGAATTGATTTGAATTAAATTGAACTGAATAATTTTCAGTCTTGGTATATAGAACAGGACTCAGCAATACTTGGAGGTAGCTAAGTGATATAGTAAATAGAGTACCTGGCCTACACTCAGGAAGATTCAGTTTCTTGAGTTGAAATCTGACCTCAGACACTTAGTAACTATGTGACTCTGGACAAGTCACTTAACCCTATTTGCCTCAGTTTCCTCATCTGTAAAAATGAGCTGGAGAAGGAAATGGCAAACCATCCCACCATCTTTGCCAAGAAAACGCCAAATGAGGCCATGAAGAGTCAGACACAACTGAACTTAAAGAACAGACAACAGCGATATCTGTGCTTGAGGCAGTATGCCCACACAAACATAAATATACAAATCTCATCATTTCCATTCCTCCAGATGCATAAAAGAAAACTGCCTCTACTATTGGCTTTTCATTGATCAGGCCTAGTGTTTTGTATACTAGACTTCAAGTCAGCAATACCTTGGTTTGAATTTTGCCTCTGATACTTACTTGGTCACTATTTCCAAGTGACTTAACCTTACTAAGACTCAGTTTCCTCCTCTATGACAACTCTTCAGATAGTAGGGAAGTTCCTTTTAGGGAAGGGACTCTTTCATTTTCATCTTTGTCTTCACAGCATCTAGAAGAGTCAGGCCCACAGAAGCCTTTCGGTAAATGTATATTGCTTGATGGATTCCCTAAAACAAGGACAGTAGTACCCACTGCACCTCTTATAGAGTTGCTGTGAAACACAAATGCAATCTTAACATACTGTTAACATTCCAGCTAATGTTCTGGAAAATGGGATGATGATAAAATTTACTACCACCTTCATTGGGTTGTTTTGAGGCTAACTATTTTGTCAATGATGAAATGTGATAGAAATGAAGAATTGTTACAGCACTTCTGTTGTAAGCTGCTCTACTCTTATATTCTGAATTGGTGCAATGGAAATGATGCTGTATCTGGATTCAGAAAGGTCTGAGATTAAAGCTAGTTTCTTACATTTACTAGTTGTGTGATCCTGGACAAGTTACGCAACCTCTGCCTGCCCATTCCCTCAACTATAAAATAAGGATAGTAACCCCACTTACTTCCCAAGGTTGCAGTAAGGATCAGATTATATAATATTTAAATCCTTGTGTTCCTGGCACACAATGGGTGGCTTATTAAATATTTAGTTCCTTCCTTCACACCACTGAAGTATAGCATAATTTACTGGAATAAAACATAGAGGAGGAAAAAAGATTTTGTTCTGTCCAGTTATCATTTATGAAACTGACTTTTGAGTCAATAAAGAAATTAATATGCTGAATAGGCAAAGGGCCTGGGCTTCACATTTGAATTTCTGGCATGCCTGAGGCACCTAGGTGGAGAGGTAGATAAGAGTACTGAACTTGGAGTCAATTTGACTCCTGCCCCCCAAATCGTAACTGTGTGACTCTGGGTAAGTCATTTCATCTCTTCTGCCTAAGTTTCCTAACCTGTAAAATGGGTGTAATTATATGGCCAACCTCCCAAGATCACATAATGTAAGGTACATAAGAACTTCATATACTTTTAACTGCCATATAAATACAAACTCTCCTTTCTCATCTCTGCCTCTTATCCTCTCTGGCTTCCTTCAAGTCTTAGCTAATTTCCCACCTTCTGCCAGAAGCTTTTTTTCTAGTCCTCTTTATTTTTAGTGCCTTCATTCTGGAATTTTCTCTAATTCATCCTGTATATATCTTATTTGTATATAGGTCTTTGCATATTATCTCCTCTATTGGATTCTGTGAGCTCCTTGTATACAGGGACTGCTCTTTGATTTTCCTTGTATCTCCAGTGTTTAGCACAATGCCTGGGACAAAGTAGGCACTCAATAAATGCTTATCACTTGGCCAACCATCATTCCAATCATTTTATTGAAACTAGACAAATTCTATGCTTCTGTGAAACCTAGTTACTTAATGATTCTTCCAGAGGTCTATCTTAGTATAATAGGTAGTTACACCAAAATCATAAAACAAAATTTTGAAAAAATGCATTCAGTTCTAGCATCCAAAAGTTTTCAGATGAGGAATTTCTAAGCCAGAGGGACACAGAGCCAGCTATTATTTACATAGATTATTCAAATACCATCCTTTGGGCTTCTAGCTTTTTATGTGTCTATCCTTCCTAGTCATCGCTGAAGGGCAAAGACAAGGAAACTGATTTCAGATTTTAATGTCTTTCCTCTGTAATGTACACTCACACATGGTAATATTCACCCTGACTACCCTCACCCCACATTCTTGAAATGCTTATGAGAATTTAATGGGATAAGATAATCACTTCAAATGGGAACTTTAGCACAAATATGAACAGAACAAGATTATTAGAGAATCATCTCTCACTAATGGTTCTGACCTAAGGTTAGATTCTTAGGAAGAAACAGATCTCAGGAATGAGAAGTCTCCTTCAAGGGAGAGAACATAAACTCCCCAGAAAGGCAACAGATCTAAAGAACACCCAGTATCTTCCATCCTTCAATTAACATCTTCTTCCAGTATAGCCACTGGGATCTCCAAACATTCTTTCAGCCTTTGTTCTCACTATTGGAATGTCCAGTTAGTATCTGGTTCATTGATAACTGTCCAAGAAGAATTGCCAATGTTAGACAGATCCAAAGTTAAAGAGTCTACTGTTTCCTTTACTACAATACCGGTATGCACATAGTTGCCAATAGCAGACACTGGGGAAGTTTTTGGCAATGACACATCCTTATTGATACATTAGTGATTCCACTGGACTCTTCTCTGCCTAAGTGCATTTCTATTAGCTCTGATCCCTTCTGTTGCTTGCTGCAGTATGGAGGCTATTGGCCAGGCTCTGCGAAACAGGTGTCTGCTTGATTATCTGCACCAATATGATGTATGTTGTTATTATGAAATGAGATGAACCATAACTGGTGCATCTGGACTGCAGGATAATAAGGAGGGGAAATATCCCAGTTTTGGACAACTAGGGTAGAAAAACTGTCACTTATAAATGGAGATTTTTAGAACAGACCATTCATAGTAACTGAAAAGTTATTCTAAATAAAAGAAGTTGTGTTTGATATGCCTTCCCTTTAAAAAAACCCTCAATTAATTAATAATGACCTCTAAGGACTCCCCCTTCAATTATGTTACAACAAGCTAATGCCCTTCAGTTGTAATAAATCTGAGACAAAAACAGGGGACTAGCCAACGGTGTGTCTTGATGAAGAAACATCAAACACCACCTCAGAGACACTGCTTGTTGCTAAAGCATCCATTGTCCAAGCCCAGACATTCTGATCTTGGTGAAATTTTCCCATTTATTAAGCTGAAAAGATATTTTAAATTCTTGAGCTGCCTCCCCATTATCTAAATAATTTCCATTGTTGTCAGGCACAGGTCTGATAATGGTGACATCATTTACTAAGGCAAATAGTCATTCTTGCTTGCAGTGCACTCTCCCTGTCATTACTACAGAATAAGCTTGGTCATTTATTTCACCCAGAGATATACCACATAAATAATTTCACTGCTTTTCAGTCATATTACTTTATAGATAGACTCAGACTTTGCTTTGTTTCTTTTAGCTCCTCCAATGAAAAGTCCAGCTGTGGTACCTACTCTCACCTGGATGCTCCCCAGGCCTGACAATGGTTGAATCTGTGGGGCTTAGTTTGACCTGTAGTTTCCAAATAACTAGGCGAGGAAAGGCCTGTCAGTCCTCCATTAGGAAACTGCCAGCCCTATTGTTCTGTTTTTTCCTGGCTGTGCTCTAAGAGATTCCCATTGCCCCTTATTTGGTCCCAATTGACCCTTTGAAAAGCATCACTCTGCCAGTAAGAGCTAACTCAAACCAACTTCATCAGGGGAGACCCCCTACAGACATGGAATCAGCAGGAAGACTGGGCCTTTAAGGAGTGAGCTGATGGCAGCCTGGTGGGCAGTGACAAGCTGGAGCCCAAACTCCCCATGCAGGATGGTGGAGCTATTGTGGTGTAGCAGTAGATGGAAGAAAGTTTAAAGTGACTTTTTAAGAAAAGTCATCAAGTACAGTAAGGCTTATGACTAGGAAAAGTGACTGGCAGTTCTTTATCTCCACTGAGGAAAGAACAAGAGGCATCGGTTTGACTGTAACAATTGAGATTATAGGCAGCCTGACAAGTTATTTTAAAAGCATCACAGACACCCAGAATATTCCATTCATCTCACAAAATGCTTGTTAGCTGGAACTCACTTTAGTCATGGGCAAAAAGGATTGACTTTCTAACATTGCCTGACTTCAGTGTTGTAGTATAAGTCAAGAAACTTAAGTAAATTCAATGGTTTACAGAAGTAATATTAGCTCTATTTCTGGACCCAATTTTGTGCTCAGAGAAGCTCTATTCTGGATATGAAAGGGAGGACTAAATTCCCTGGATTCCTCCACAAGTATTCATTGTTGTGTCCACCAATCAATCAATCAACAAGCATCTATTTTAGTAGGGGGATTTAAAGTAGTCGGAGATGCAAAGGCAACAGGGTAGGACTAGTTTTGCAGTAAAAATCAATGAGGTTCAGATTTTACAGCAAACAGGAAAGAGCTTTTGGTGTGACCTACCTTTGTCCCTAAAGCTGTGCAGCAATGTTGTTCACAACAGAACCAGTATATCTGCATGACAGAGATTTTCATTATGTTCTGGTCTGAATATGCCCCAGAGACACATTCTGTTCTCATGATGCTCAGCACAGAACAAAGACCAAATAGTAGCTCCTCTCTTATGAGCTAATTTGTAGGGTACTATTATTTTTCCCCAGAGCATGTTAGGGGAAGTGGACTGAGTACCAGACTTGAAGTCAGGAAGACCTGGATTCAGATTCTGTCTCTGATGTTTGCCAATTACATGTTTCTGAATAAGTCATGTAACTTGATGATATTTATGTCACTCTTTCGATGTGATTCTCATGTAACTCTTTCAGACACTTTACTAATTATAGAAAGATTGGATTGTGATATTCCTCCTCAATATATTCATCTCTGGAGAAAGTGACATGCACATTTTATAGAAAAAGAAAACAAAAACTGTAGGACACAAATGCCATAGTAATACATTTTATAGTTTAGTCATTTTTCAATCATGTATCACTCTTTGTGACCTCATTTGAGGTTCTCTTGGCAAAGATACTGGAGTGGCACACAGGGCTAAGTGACTTGCCCAGGGTCACACAATTAATAAGTGTCTGAGGTCAGATTTGAACTCATGAAGAGAAGTCTTCCTGACTTCAATCTGGGCACTCTTTCCACTGCACCACCTAGCTGCCCATAGTAATAAATGTTTAATTTTTTAAAAAACAGTTCATAAAAACCACACACATTTTATTATGCTTAGTTATTTTAACATGTTTATATACATATATACATACACATACATATAATCACACATATGTGTATATATATTTGTGTGTTTATATGTAGATATGTACAGAGAGAGACATATACAGGGAGAGAGAGAGGTAGAAAGTCTACTCTCATATATTTTTGGTGAAGGTATACGTTTTGGGTTGGGGGGGTTGTTGTTGTTTTTTTGCTTTTTTTGGATACAGAACTTCTGTTGCTAGGAATATACTCCAAAGTGGTAGAGAGAGAAAGGATAGATAGATAGATAGATAGATAGATAGATAGATAGATAGATAGATAGATATGTATGTATACATATACACACAAGTGTGTAAATATGCACATATATGTATGGCATATGTATGTATATGTATGCATATAATAATATTCACAGAAGCATTTTTTGTGGTGACAAAAAACTGGAAACAAAGTAAATGCCCAATGATTGGACAATGCTTCAGCAAACTTTGGTACATGAATATGATGTAATAAATACTGTGCCATTAAAAATGAAGACTGTGAAAAATTCAGAAAAGCATAAGGAGACATATAAAACTGTTACAGAGTGTGGCAAGTAGAAGCAGGGCATCAAAATGCACAGTGACTATAACAATGTATATCAAAGGAACAATAAACAAATGAATGCTGCATTATTATGATGACTAACTCATACAAGAAATGGAAAAATGTACCTCCCTTTCTTCTTTGCAAAGGTGAGGGACTATGGATTATTGTATGTACTGTCAGACACAGTTCATATATTGTTTGGTTTTGCTGAACTACATTTTCCTTTCTTTATTCTTTGTTTCAAGGGAATATAAGGGACAGCTTGGTGTGCAAGGCTTAAGAAGGGGTACAATGGAAAGTAAACTCACGTAAAAACAACATATTTCATTAGAAATCAGATTTTTTTTAAGTGTTTATTTGTTTTGTTTTGTTTTGTTTTTTGGAGGGCAGTTCGGGTTAAGTAACTTGCCCAAGGTTACACGGCTAGGTTTTTGTTTGTGCGTGTTAAGTGTCTGAGGCCGGATCTGAACTCAGGTCCTCTGACTCCAGGGCCGAAGCTCTACTCACTGCGCCACCTAGCCGCCCCCAAGAAATCAGATTTTTTAAAAGTAGCCTGGTATAGTGGCCTACTACTTCTGAAGGTAGATAACCTTACTCAAGACAGAAATAAAGTCACTATTTATCCTGAACAATACACATGTGCCATACTGACCATTCAGATGAGCTCCCCAATATATTTTGCATGTTGGGGAAAAGCAGTCCTTATTTATCTTTGCCATTTATGAAAAAGTAAAATACTTGAGAGGAAGGAAATTTTCTTCTCCATGAATATACTATTGTGAGATAATTCTGTCCAACAAAGTTTCTTCTAAAGTAACTAATGATGACTTAATGGTGCCAATCTCCAGTTCGCAAAGAGAGAATAGCAGCCCAGAGGAATACATATGCTAAAGTTTCTGGCTCCCGTACCAAAGTGATCCCCTCTTTCAAACACTTATATATCCCCACTTTCCAGTTGTTTCTGGACTATCAGGAATTCAGATAAGGTTATAATTCCAGAAATAGGCATCTGAACCACCTGTATGCCTGCTGTGAGTGTCTGTTCTCGCCATGTGCCCCATTACCCTAGCATGAAGCCTAGCTTATAAGACCTTAGTCTTTTATCCAGACTAGCTCTTATAACAAAATTTCCTGAAAAATTTTTTCGTTCAGTTTTAGACCATTAGATATTTTTTGTCACTCTTTCAGATTTGATTTCTCTTGTGTTGGGTGCTTTCAGTGAGGACACTATCAATGCAGATAAGCATTTGCTCTGCAATTTACAGTCTTAAGAAGTTACCTTTTGAACTTAAGACAGGGTCCTTGTGTCAATATGAGTCAGTAATGAAGGAATGTCTTCCTGATCCTGAGTCCAGTTTTCTATCCATTACCCTCTCACAATAAGCACTAAAGTAAAGCTTGTTAAATTGAATTGAATTGAGATACTGAAGATGTGATACCATGATGTAAATAATGCTTTCATCTGAGACCCCCAAAGTTCTTCAATCATTTTATATCTTATATTAGCTCTGTTAGTATTTGCTTTGGTTGCTGTTGTTGTTGTTTTCCCACCAGACACTCTCATTCTTTGGTTACAGACATCACAGCCTTTGGCAATGACAGAAAAAAAATGGTTTGTTGTGAGATGGAGGGGGAACAAGGAAGTTTAAAAGAGAGGAGATAATGTATCAAAGTGCTTTGAAAATCCTAAAGTGTTCTGTAAGGCTAACTGCTGCTGTTGTTCCTGTTGCCTCTGCTACCATAGCAATGACAATGGTGACAGCTATGGCTACAACTACTAGCACCTGCCCTGAATTAAGGGAGTTTAAGGGAGAATGGTTAAAGTAACATTGAGCAAAACTGCACCATTTCAACAGGAGAATGACACTAAGGGAAAAGGGGTTTGTGACCTTTATTGTCTTGAGCACTTTTCGGTAGACACCATGCCTGTCATTTTGACTATAGCACGCAGTGGATAATAGGTAAAGCATTTTTTAGCACTTCCTATGTGCCAGACTGGACAATCAGCTGAGGTAGTCTATCAGTACATAGATCTGGGTGAGGGGCATTGCATATGGGCAGTGAAATGGACCCAGAATGTAACAGGAAAAAGAATGAGGTGGAAAGTATTTGGATTATTATATGATGTATTCAACAATCCCAGACTGCTCCCTCTTGAAACCAAAAATCAAAAACAAAATAATAACAGCATTTACTTGATACTATGATTTAAAAAGCCAAAAAAATGTGTGGCTCAGAAGTAATGAAGACACACATGATGAACATGAGTAGGCTACAGCTTATTGGCAACAATGCTTTATGGACTAGAAGTGGCAGAGGGAAGAGTGTCCCCCCATAATATGGAAAGAATGTCCCCCCATAATATGATTGGAAACAACATTAGACCCATTATATATCAAGAATGATGGATAGCGGTTAGAAATTCCAAGTACCAAACTCATTTGAACAAATGGTAAAAGAACTAGGAGTAGCATTCTCATGCTTGGGTAGGTCCTCTATGGTGGGTTTATAGGAAGACAGGATTAGAAGGCATGGATGGGTTACACTCTGCATTAATGCAGTGATTGCCCATAGATACACTGAATTACTTATGTGTCAAATGCATTTCAGGTATTCCATTTGGCCATGAAATCATTCCATTCAGCTAGTGTTAAGTATTCCTTAAAGAGTTTCTTGTCCTGTAAGATGGAAATTATCTTATCCTCCTTAGATATCCTTATGTGTAAAAACATAAGTTAGTTACTTTTTAGTATGAATAATGAATACCATGAAGTGGTCACATGTATTTACATTCTCACTATCCAGAAATATAATTATGTAAAATACAGTAATTTTTTCCAACTTCCAATGGAAATGTGTAGTGTGAATTTGAATATAAACATTTCATATGATTCATTATTGGCCCTACTGGGAACCTAGCGGGATATGTAAACATATTTAAACTATTCAAGAATTGGGTAAGCTCCCCAAGGTCAGGGACTACCTTTTGCAAACTAAACCTCAACCCATACCTGGAATATTACCAACAACGAAATGCACATTGAGCACTCAATTGGTGCTTAATACATATTTATTCATTTATGGAATCTGAATTTGCTGGGTTATTATATCCCACCATTTATTTGTATATGTAACTTATTCCATTGTGGCTGGGAATTTCCTTGAATACAATGGATGTATCTTATACTTTTATGCACACACACCCCCCCCCTTAGCACTGAGCACACTATACTGCATTATAATGAAATTTAATTCCTATAACTCATATTCTTGTAGTATGGAACAGTGTGCAAATGCTGATATCTATAATATGAAATAATGAATGGCAAGTAGATTAGTTATACAAGAAAATGATAGGTGAAGTCAATGGGGAAAAGGTTATTGGTGACAGATCAGGGTAGTCTTACATTTATCAGATTCAGAGAATTAGATAATAGAATCATAGATTTAGAGCTAGAAGATGTCTTTAGAAGTACTGTGGGCAATGGAGAGACTTAGATTGGGAGTCAAGAAGATCAGAGTTCAGGCTTTTCCTCTGATACATACTAACTGCGTGACCTCAGGTAAATCACATAACCTCTCTCTCTGTGCTTCATCCATAAAAAAACGAAAGGGTTGAACCCAGTGGGCTCTAAGGTTCATTTTAGCTCCAAGTCTATGATTCTATGATTTAATCCTTTCCGCCTAATTTTACAGGTAAAATAACAGAGGGCCAGAAAAATAATTAAGTAGTTTATTCACAATCAGACAAATAGAGACAAAGCTGGGATTTGGGCCCAAATTCTATGACTCCACCTCTAGGACTCTTCCCATGGTACCTCATTGCCCTTTAAGAGTTGAAAGAAGCTTTAGAGATCACAAGCTTCTCCCCCTTCCATTTTACAGATGAGAAAACTGAACCCATCACTTAATGAATTCTTGTTGACAACTTGAAATAAGTAGCTTGCACAGAGTAAAACAAGATATAAGTAGTCAAAACAGAATTTTAACCCATGTCCTCAACACACACACACACACATACACACACACACACATACCTCTTTTCAATATATGACAGGCAGTTTGGGCTTTCAAACATCAAAAAGAAGGAGGAGGAAAGATAGAAATGCACAGGGTATTAGAGCTAGAGGGGAGATCTACTAATATAATTGTTTTCATCTTACAGATGAAGAAGATGAGGTACAGAGTGAGATGAAGTAATTTGCCCAAGTCACACAGCTATTATGCAAAAGCCAGAATTTAAGCCCAGGTCTTCTTATTCCACATCCAGTGCTCTTTCCATTATTTTAGAATTTCCTTAAATTATGGATAAATTAATGAATGAATAACAAATGTCCATCTGTAATGGTAAGGGAATTTGAAGATCTTCCCTGCCCCTTAATGGGTCACACTTGGAGCTCAACAAGAGAAGCTTGCTTAGGGGGAGGCTTGTTTCTTAGGAAGGCCCACACCTTGTTACTTTGTAATTAGGCAGTGGGTCATGAAGTTTGTGATGTTCTCTGACCCTGGAGAAGGCTATATATACTCCCCGAGGTGAGGTTTTGCTTTGGGGCTCTTATGGGAAGAGATGTGTGATTTTGACCAGATGAGACTCTGGGCAGCTGTTGAGCCCACTGGCTTTGAAAACCCAGATGTTGGTGCTTCTCTCTCTGGTAACTAACACTGTATGTATATAGTGATCAGACAGCTGGAAGCCCTGTCTGTTAGTTGGTCAAACTGTGTTATTTTTTCTGTCTGTATTTTTTGTCTGCTTGTAATTTCTGTTTGTATTTTCTCTGATGGTTAGGTTGCTGACTTTAACCCCTGAACTAGGTAACTGATATATACGTTTTATTAAAGTGTCTTTTTCCTTTAGAAATGCAGATAAAAAGGACCTGTGCTAGTAGACATCCTGGGTATGTTAGGTTGCTTGCTGATACACCATCAATAACAAAGTAACCAAGAATCCAAGCCTGTTGTGCTAATGAAAAAAGAAATTTACATGACATATTTATTATATGTTTAAAAGGAATAGCAAGTTGTACATAACAGATTTGCAGTTTCATGTGCAATCATCTTTTAAAATTATATTATGTTATGGAAATGCTTGCTTTATTCCATAAATTAAAATCTAAAAAAAAATTTAAAATATGGGAGGGCATGCCTCACCAGGGACCCTGCTAAGGGGGCACTGAAACTCTCACAGAGTTATTCAATTAAACGGTCACAGGTTAAAAATATGCCTGGTAAAGAGTCTACTTTCTTTTCACAGTCTGGGGCTCTATTCATTATTTGGGGGGCCATACATATGGGTATAATTAATTATACTTTACTCAGAATTAATTGCTTTTAAAATAAACTGGTTCCAAGTTTTACCCTACAAGTGTTTTTAGCATCCTCCTTTTCCAGAAGCATTTCTAAGTAGCAATACAGTGCACTGTGGGAATGGGAATGCAATGGTCTCTCACAAGACTACATTCAAATTAAGTCTGGGTGTAATGTAGCAAAGGAGCATTGGATTAAAAGGAAAAAGCTCTTAGTTACAATCCCATCTTTTTTATTGACTGTAGTCTTCGACAAGTTATTTGTTCTCATTTCTCATCATCATTTAACTCATCTGTAAAAGAAGCAGGCTGTACTAAATTATCCCCCCTTACCTTCATCTCTTGGAATGTTTGGTTTCCTTTCAGACTCAACTTAAATACCATTTTTGGTTTAAGGCCTTTCCTGGTCAAGCTGATAATACCTTTCTTTCCAAGTTTAGTTTGTCATCACTTTTGCTTATGCTTTTTATATACATGTGTTTTAAATAATCTTTCATATCATATACCTATTGTCTCACTCCCTAATAATGTTGACCTTTTATGGGTAGGAACCAATTTACTTTTGTCCTTTTATTCCAAGCGCTTAGCACAACTGGCCCAACATAGGTGCTTAATAAATCTTTGCTTGCTTACTCGATCTAATAGTCTAGTTTATATAATAATATTCTACTGATGATCAAAGCTCAGATTCATTCCCTGTCAGACCCCCATCATAAGCACAGTGACAAGCTATTAAAAACAATTTTGGTATCTGAAAAGTTCTAGAATTCCAAAGGAACATTACACTGAACTGTTAAATTAAGGAACCCTATAAACTCTGTTCAATGCTGAAATTATGGTCTTATCTTCTATATGGAGGCTGCTTTCCAAAATATGTTCATTTTGCGCCTCTGTGTCTTGTTTTAAATTCAGACACTCAGTTATCTTGCCCCAATCTTACACTATTACACTGCTCTTTTTTATTTAGTTAGCTTGAAAATGAATAGGAGAAGCTCATAGAGAAACTTAAAACATTCAGCTAATTGCTCGATTCTGTACTTCATTAATATTTGTAGAAACTACCATAGGATCATAGGATTTGATCTGGAAGCAAAATTATAAATCTTCTAAGACAACCCTGTTATTTTATATTTTATAAAACCAAGTGCTAGGGAGATAGAGACCTACTCAATATCACACTGGTGTTAAATAGCAGGGTAGCTAGGTGGCTCAGTGAACAGAGTACCAGGCCTAGAGTCAGGAAGATCTGACTTCAAATCTGGCCCCAGATACGTACTACTGGTATGACCCTGGGCAAGCCACTTAACCCTGTTTGGAGCTTTCTTATTTATAAAATGAGCTGGAGAAGGAAATAGCAAACCACTCCAGTATCTTTGCCAAGAAAACCCCGAAAAGGGGTCATGAAGAGTCAGACATGACTGGAAAATGACTAAACAACAAGAACATTTAGTAGCATATCCAAAATTTGAACTCAGGACCTTTGACTATAAATCAAATACTCTTTCTACTTCACAGAATCATATTGTTTACTTATGCCAACTTTTGGTTTTTGGCAAAGTCTATATAACAGGATAATATTGCCTGTGGCATAGAAGTCAATGATCATAGCAATCTACTCTTTGATAAACCAAAGACCCCAGCTTCTAGAATAAGAACTTACTATTTGACAAAAAATCTTGGGAAAACTAGAAAATAGTTGGCACAAACTGGGTATAGACCAACGTTTGACACCGCATGCCAAAATAAAGTCCAAATGGGTACACAATTTAGATATAAAGACTGATACTATAAACAAATTAGGGGATCAAGGAATAGTCAGATTTATGAGAAATGTAGAAATGTACAACCAAACAAGAGATAGAGAACATTATGAAATGCAAAATGGATAATTTTGATTACATTAAATAGAAACATTATTGCACAAACAAAGCCCATAATGAAACCAAGATCAAGAAGGAAGTAAAAAAACTGGGAAAGAATTTTTGTAATTTGTGTCTCTGATAAAGGCCTCATTTCTAAAATATATAGAGAACTGAGTCAAGTTTACAAGAATACAATTCATCCCCCAACTGATAAATGGTCAAAGGATATGAACAGTTTTCAGAGAAAAATTAAAGTTGTCTATAGTCATATGAAAAAATATTTTAAATCATTATTGATTAGAGAGATGCAAATCAAAACAACTCTGAGTTACCATATCACACCTATCAGATTGGCTAACATGAAAAAACAGGAAAATAATAAATGCTGAAGAAGATGTGGGAAAGTTGGAAGGCTAATTCTTTTGCTGGTGGAACTGTGGGTGATCCAATCAGTCTAGAGACAATTTGGAACCATACCCAAAGATCTATAAAAATGTGTATATCTCTGACCCAGCAATACCATTTCTAGGACTGTATCCCAAAGAGATCATAAAAGTGGGGAAAGGATCCACACATACAAAAATATTTATAGCAGCTCTTTTTGTGGTAGCTAGGAACTGGAAATTGAGGGGATGCTCATCAATTGGGGAATGGCTAAACAAGGTTGTGGTATATGAAAGTAGTGAAATACTATTGTGCTATAAAAAATGATGAACAGGAGGACCTCAGAGAAGCCTGGAAAGACTTATATGAACTGATGCTGAGTGAGGGGAGCAGAACCAGGAGAACACTGTACACAATAACAACCACAGTGTGTGAGGATTGATTTTGATAGACTTAGCCCTTCTCAGCAATGTAAAGACCTAAAACAAGTCCAAAAGACACATGATAGAAAATGCCAGCCACATCCAGAGAAAGAACTATGGAGTCTGAATGCAGGATGAATCAGACTATTTTCTTTTTTATTTTGTATATATTTCTCACGGTCTCTCCCATTCATTATAATTCTTCTATGCAACATGACTAATGTGAAAATGTGTTTATTACGAATGTATGTGTAGAGCCATATCAGATTGCATTCCATCTTGGGAAGGGAAGTGGAGAAAATTTAAAATTTATGGAAGTGAATGTCAAAAACTAAAAATAAATAAATCAATGATTATAAAATTATTGTCTGTGGCAGGAAAAGAGGGGGAGCAGGAAAAAATTAGATGATAAGGTGCTTCCTTCCATGCTTAGAATTCCACTTGTTCACTTGGATTTGCAATGAGAATTGACAATTATTATTAGAGCATTTTCTGAACTGGACTGCCTATGAGCCGAATTTATTTTAATATTTTCCACCTAGTTTTCTTTTTTTTTTAAGCAATTGGGGTTAAGTAATTTGCTCAAGGTTACATGGCTAGTCATTATTTATGTGTGGGTGCTCATTTTCTGAGGCCGGATTCGATCTCGGGTCATCCCAACTCCAAGGCTGGTGCTCTTACTCACTGCGCCACCTAGTTTTCTACAGTGAGGAAATTGTTCATCGTTTTTCATTATCTATTCAAATTACTACATTTCAACAACTATATCAGTAACTGATGTGATATTTGAAAAAATAAAAAAAAAACCACAACCACTCTCTAAAAGCTGGATCCATTTAAAAATGATCAGAAAGAACAAAACAAGAGCTAGAAGAGCCTTATTTAATTTCTACCTTAAGTAGTGTGTGTATGAGGGGGGGGGGGGGTGATGAGGACAGAGGTGGGAGGGAAACCCTGCTCTATCCTATTATAGTTTTCATCTAACAATAAATCCCACATTGTTTCCAACAGAAAAAACTTCCTAATGAATAATAGGCCCATACACCAGAGGAAATAGAAAATGCAACTAATGATCCAGATAATTCAGGGCAAAAATACATTTTTCCTGAAAATATACTTTTGTGTTCATAGATATGATGTACAGTTTGAGAAACCCACCAATGCAATGAATCCTAATTATAAAGGGGGAGGAGCGGCTTTCATTTCAATACTCCCATGTTAATACATTCAACTCTAAACTGAATACACTAAATTAGACATTTTGCTGATATCTTCCCTTAAAGATTATTAGATAAGCTACTTCTCTTTGAGGAGTAGAACGTCACACTGGATATTTTAAATCATTTGACCTAATTAGGGATGTTTTTACAAAGCAAAGCCAGTTCCATCATATATTGCCTGTGTGATCTTGCAGCGCTAATTTGATGAGAATAAAGGAAGGGTGTTGGTGTCTGGGATGTAAATGAAAAGCAATTTGTCCAAACCAAGAAGGAAATAATAATAATAATAAATAGCTATTCCAGCTATTTATAGCTAATAAATAGCTATAAATAAATCTCTTTCAAATAATGAATAGCAGATTCTTAAAATACTGACCACATATCTGATTAGCATAGTAGGCCAACTCATAAGCTCATCTTCTCCTAAGAGACAAACCCCACCCCCCACTAATTTAAAGTGGCTGTAGCAAAATATTTAAGTTATTTTTGTTTTTGTTTTTTTCGCTTTTTGGAGGGCAATTGGGGCTAAGTGACTTGCCCAAGGTCACACGGCTAGGTTTTTTTTTTTTTTTAGGTTTTAAAACTTTTTATTTGCATATTTAAAAATTGTGCATTACAATAATTAAAATCATTTGAACAAAAAAAAATGGCACTCTGATTAACTGCATTTTACAGCTTGCCAGGACCTTGGTACAGCTCTGCATTTTACTGTTAACTAGATTTACTGTAGTCCCACCCGGGTTCTTCTTTTCACCAACATGCAAGCTCTTAAAAAAAAAAAAAATTTAATGCCACCAGGACCCAAACTAGCCAGGAAAGAGGCAGCCGGCTAGGCCTTCATTCAATTCAATGTCAGTAGTTCTTTATTCTTTTGATGCTGAAAGGGGCAGCACAGTTATTTAAACTTTATCCAACCTCTTTGCATCTTACAAAGTTAAAGAGCTAAAAGAAGTAAAATTAAGAAGGCAATGCTTGTGGAATTACAGTGCTTATTGTCAGGGCAGATTTCATTACGATTCACCCACTTGCTTCTCCTGTTCAATTGTTTTTTTTGAAGGCAGTGGGTTTTTCTCTTGTGTTTCTGTCTTCTTCAACTTAGATTTATCGAATTTCTGAATCTCAGCCATATCTGGTTTGTCAGACATTTTTGCACATTAAGCAGTGATGGGCGGGGCGCACCAGTAAGTCAGATCTCAGAGGTAGCAGCTTCGAACTGGCTAGAATTGCGTGTGTGTGTGTGTGTGTGTGTGTGTGTGTGAAGTGTCTGAGGCCAGATTTGAACTCAGGTCCTCCTGACTCCAGGGCCAGTGCTCTATTCACTGTGCCACCTAGCTGCCCCTTTAAGTTACTTTTCAACAATAGAAATATCAATTTTTACATTTAGTCAGAACTTATAATTCATGAAAATTTGAAATAAAACTCTTTGTGCACTAAGGGGACCAATCTTCATATATTTGTGTTTAAGAATTGAATTGCTAGGGCGGCTAGGAGGTGCAGTGAATAGAGCACTGGCCCTGGAGTCAGGAGAACCTGAGTTCAAATCCAGCCTCAGATTCTTGACACACTTACTAGTCATGTGACTTTGGGCAAGTCACTTAACTCCAATTGCCCTCCAAAAAGCAAAAAAAAAAATAATTGAATTGCAAATTCCAATGAGTTTGGATGAAGAACAATTTTCTTAGAACAAGTTAATGACTTGTAGATATGCTACAGGTAACCGTGTAAAATGAGACTGCTTTGATAGTCAAGTAAACTTGACCTAATTATACTGGACATTGATAGAGTATAAAGAGGCTATAATAAATTTGAATTTTAAAAAAGTAAAGTTAATTGGATACACATGGCTATAAAGACAATGCTACCTGTGAGAGAAAAAAATGGTAGCTACTTCATACTTTCATTATTTCATTCAGTCATTTAACAACCATTTATTCAAAGCCTGCTCTTGGAAGTAATTCATGCTAGAAGCAAGGAGAGATACAACAGTGAAATAAGACAGATTATTTGTCTTCATGGAGTTTATGATCTCTAAGACATTTGGCTATCTTGAACTTGGTTTGCATGTGTTTAAATAAGTTGGCGAAAAATTTAGTCTATAAGGAATATTCCAAGTTGACAAAATACAATCTATTTATTTATTGTTATTTTTGTCCTTGTTTTGAGGGATGCTTGTTGCCATGACAATACATTTGCCAATATCCACACAGTTGATTGAATTTCATCATCAAAATGGTCAAAATAACCACAGAAAAGTAGAGCTAGAAGCTTAAATCTCATCTAGTTCAATTTTATTTTACAGATGGGAAAACTTGGACCCTGGGTAAGTGACTTGCCTGATGTTATACAGTCAGTTAATTTAGTCAGGACTTGTAACTATAATTAATGGCAGAGCTGGAATTTTAACCTAGGGCTCCTAAAGCCTCCTACCACTATGCAGTAATTTTTTAAATCTACTAAGTTGCCTTTTGGGGGACATAAGGGGAGGGAATCCTTTTAAGTCAGCTCAGTGGTATAGGAATCTGATAAGTTGCTTAGAAATGGACATGCAGCCTAGTAAAAGCCGAAATTCAAGGAATCATTGCGTGTATTTAATATTTTGTTTTTTTTTACATCATGGGAGGAATCTGAAAAATATTCCTTCTGCTATCATAGGGAAGAGATCCTCTTCCTTGGACTCTTAACATTCTCACTCTATCAATTTCTGTGTAATGCAAGACAAATACTTCTATCAAGTGAAGCCAGCAAAGCTAAAAAAAATACTTGATTGGAAGATATTACCAGCCAGTTTACATCTCATTCATGTCAAAAAGATTGGAAAGTAGTTTGCTTTGCCTCTGAAGTACTCGAACAGTGAGCAGCAGGGTATCTCTCTTCAGCCCGTCTGAAAGAGGCAAATAGCACTGAAACTGGACATTTCCATTTTCTTGATTTTCAATGTTACATTTGAGACTTGATTAGAAAGGCCCTTAATGGATTTCAGAAGTGACTGAAATGTATTATTTGGGGCAAGCAGTCTGCAAGCACAAATCATAAAGAAGCTTTTCAGTTTGTCACTTGAAATTGAGCCTATCTCTTCCTGTATGCTCCAACTAGGAATCTCTAACCAGATTTCAGTTGGGAATAGCTTCTGGATCATAAGAGAAACATGGGGCAATTCCTAGGACAACCACCCCCATTTGCAGCTGCCACCAAAAGGTACTGTCTGAGTATGACACCAAATGTTCACATAAATAATAAAGGTTTCAGTTGGTATAACTTGATGTATAATTTATATGTACTTGCCTGTGTATGCGTCACTCCCTCCACCCCCACCAGAATATAAACGCTTTGAAATCAGAAAAATTTATTTTTGTCTCCATATTCCTATAGTCTAGAATAGTACCTGACATATTGTAAATGCTTAAAAGTATTTAACTGAATTAAATTTAACTGAATTTTTATTAGCATACCTCCCATATAACACCTCTATACCTACTCCATCTTAATATCAGTTTGATAACAATAATAAAATCAGATGGAAAACTCTATTATTCTATTGGAGGAAGCAAAGGAAAACAGGCATGATTAAGGAGGGTAAAGTGTTAGGTGACCTCTTTGTTGTAGATTGAGCAATCCTCATGAAGCTCCATCAGACAAGGTTTCTCAGGGATTTGGTTACTACTGACCAAGTCCCTTAGAAAAATGGAGGAGATGAAAGTCATCCAAAAAGTTATTAAATGAATGCCCACTTTTCTTTTAGGGGTCATGTTACTTTATATTAATTAGGAATTTTATATGTTTCCTTAGTAGCTAGGACAGTGCCTAGTGCATAGTGGTTCTTAATCAATGCTTGTAGATTGTTTGATATCCTGGTTATCATTATCCACCATAACTTTCAAGTAAGAATCAGAACACTAGGGACAGGTAGGTAACACAGTGAATATAGCACTGGCACTGGAGTCAGGAAGACCTGAGTTCAAATCTGGCCTCAGACACTTAACACACACACACACACACACACACACACACACACACACACACACACAAAACTAGCTGTGTGATCTTGGGCACGTCACTTAACCCCAACTGCCCTCCAAAAAGAGAAAAAAAAAGGAAAAGAGAAAGAATCAGGACACTATATAGGGAGATGATTTGAGTATCCTTTCAGTTGGAAAAAAAAAACAACCCTTTCCTGTAAGTCCTTTTAGGGTACGTCAGCCCACTTTTCTACCTTAGTAACTAAAGTGTAGCAAATACAATTTAATATTTTTCTGATGATTCAGAATTTTATAACTCTTTAGGACTCTAATTCTTAACATTACTGACCATGTTAGAGAACAGTGGCTCTAAGGTTTTTTAGAAGTTCCCTAACTACTATTTTCTTTTCTTGAGATTTACTGTGCTCCTTCTGCACAAAGTCCTACTCTGGTGGTTCACTGTGGTATGCAGGGTCCCTTTGTTCTCAAAGACTATGTCAGGAGAGTATAAATTCTGGCAAGTCCTACCATGATGGCAAGGTGTAATGGAAATGCAGATTTAAAGATCTTCCCTGCCCCTAGCTTAGGTGCACCTGGAGCCTGTGGTGGGAGGCTTGTTTTTCAGGAAAGCCCACACCTTGATACTTTGTGATTGGGCAGTGGGTCAAGGAGGTTGTTACATCTCTGAGCAGAGAAGGCTATATAAACCCTGATGAGAGGCTTTGCTTTGGGGCTCACTTTGAGAAGTGTTGTGTGATTTGACCAGATGAGACTCTGGGAAGCCGTTGTTGAGAGCCCCCGGCTGAAAACCCAGATGTTGATGCTTCCCTCTCTGGTAACTGTGATTTGGTATTGATATAATGGTTGGACAGTTTGGAAGCCTGTCTGTTTGATCTGTAAGTTCTGTAACTCTGAAGTTCGGGGTGCTGACCTTTTTCCCCTGAACTAGGTAATGTATGTTTGTTTGATTAAAGTAAGCTTGTTAACCCATTCTGAATTGCTTTCCTTTGAAAAGCAGATCTAAGAACCTATATGGCAGCTACCTGGCATATTGGGGTGCTTGCCGCTACAAAATGGCGACGAGATGGGATCTGCTGAGTAAAAGGAAAGTATGGGGGCTGGGATAATTGTTTGTTTCCCAGTTGTGGTAGCTGTGATTCTGTGGAGCCATGGAGCAGGAGAGAATGGCCTGCATGCTGACTTCACTGAGCTGAGAGCAGGAATGGTGAGCTGCCTGCATGGAGACCTGTGGAGAAACCTGGAGCTGCTGCCTTCTGCTGGAGGAGAAGGAACCCAGGAGTTTGGAGTTCAGCCACAGGACAAGATAAGGACTGTGAGGCAAAGCAGGGGCACTGAATGTGTTTCCTTGCTGCATCCCACAGTTTGGGACCCAGGGGGGATGGACTTGTGACTGGTGGGTGGGGTGAAGTGCAATGGACCCCAAGGACCCCACTTTGGTTTTGTTGCTTAGTCCCCTCTCTGGACTTGAAAGCAGGGTCTGGAGCAGTGTTATGGGAAGGACACCCCCCTCCTCCCAAGAGAACTTTATGTGATAATGCTTTGTATTTTGTGAATTGATGTGAAAATGCAATGTACTTTGTTTAAGACCCAGTGGCCACTTTGGTAACTTTAGATGTACCTTGAAAATGTGACCTAAGAGATGTTTAGTGCTAATTCAAATGTAAATTGTGTATGCTATGGGCAAGAAAGATCTTGGGGCCGAATGTAATGGAAATGCAAATTTAAAGATCTTCCCTGCCCCTAGCTTAGGTGCACCTGGAGCCTGTGGTGGGAGGCTTGTTTTTCAGGAAAGCCCACACCTTGATACTTTGTGATTGGGCAGTGGGTCAAGAAGGTTGTTACATTCTCTGAGCCAGGAGAAGGCTATATAAACCCTGATGAGAGGCTTTGCTTTGGGGCTCACTTTGAGAAGTGTTGTGTGATTTGACCAGATGAGACTCTGGGAAGCCGTTGTTGAGAGCCCCCCGGCTTTGAAAACCCAGATGTTGATGCTTCCCTCTCTGGTAACTGTGATTTGGTATTGATATAATGGTAGGACAGTTTGGAAGCCTGTCTGTTTGATCTGTAAGTTCTGTAACTCTGAAGTTCGGGGTGCTGACCTTTTTCCCCTGAACTAGGTAATGTATGTTTGTTTGATTAAAGTAAGCTTGTTAACCCATTCTGAATTGCTTTCCTTTTGAAAAGCAGATCTAAGAACCTATATTGGCAGCTACCCTGGGCATATTGGGGTGCTTGCCGCTACACAAGGTTTCAAGTATTGGGCCAGCAGCACACTGTGTCCATTCTCCAAGAACAAAATTAATCAATTATGGGGATCATAAGTAGGCTGGTCACCTGATGATGAGTCTTTTTTTATAAACCATAACAACCCATGAAGCAATGAAAAACAAGAAACAGCTGCCAATTCAGTGCAATTCCTTTCCACTTCTGCTAAGATAATGGCAGAGTATGGGAAAGGAGTCAGAAAGTAATAAGAATCACAGAGATTTTAGATCCTCAGCAAACTTTTAATTGCACTATTAGTATTCTAATAGTGAAGTCCCCATCCAGTGACCATGGAGTAGGCGTATTGCTGAAAGATATGAATCATATTAATCTAGATATTCTGCTATAACCTAAAACAGAAGGAAAACAGAAGTTGAAGCTAA
>WOXC01005289.1:150000-164582 GCA_011680675.1 Gymnobelideus leadbeateri
GTCAGCTCCCAGACTACTTCGCTGGCTGCTTGCTGCCTGTCCCTTGGGCTGTCCTCAGCTGGAGGTTAGCTTCTCTGTGTCATTTTGTGGGTTCTGTAGTTCCAAAGTTTCTTCAGAGTCGCCTTTTACATGAACTGGAGGAGGTGAGAGTTGGAGCCCCATAGAAGTCCTGTTTCTACTCTGCCATATTGACTCTGCCCCCTAATGAAGGAGATCTTATACTGTGTCCAGGGCAAAAGGCAAACACCATTGTACTAATTGCGGGAAAGCCCCAGTATATCACAAGGCCTTCTGGAAAAGATAATTAATCATGCCAGTCTATCAACAATAGAAAAAAAACAAGTGAATAAATAATGTTTATTACCCAGATTTTAGCATTTGGATGCTGTTGTCCGTTCTATGTATATCTGCAACAGAGAATACAGACAGATGATAAGTCGGGCCTGGTTGGTTGGTTGTTGTCCTTCTTTCTCAAAGAGGACCAAAATGACATCACATAAGTTGGACCTAAGATTGAACAGGAGGAGGACAGTAGATTGCATTGCTTTAGGAACTGCAAAGTTTGTTGTTGTTTTTTCCTGACACTAGGTTTCCCATGAAAGCAAAGGCTTTTTGAAATGCAAACATTCTACAAGTGATCTCTGTGGCAGTAAGATAAGTAAGATAAGTAAGAGGCAAAGGCCTCTGAAAAATTAACATCACACAGAAGACAAAACAGAGGCACATGGCAGGTGGGAGCATACTTCAACATATGAAGAGGAACTATGAAGAAAAAACTGAAGTAAAAGACTTCATAAAGGGATTTTATGATCAAAAGAGAAGTATTCATCACTTAGAAAGAATGAAGAGATGACCAGTACATAAGCTGAGTGTTCTACTAGTTCATAGTCAGGAGATGTCAAGGAAGATCTCTAGCATATCCTTTGACAAATGTGAGGGAAGGCATAGACAAGAGTGTCCCAGGATACACAGTCACCATAGATTATAATATTCATTTTTGGCAGAAACTATTGGATTGGTAAAGTCGCAGATCCATTTGAGTAGTAAGCTTTTTCTATGTGCGAAACAATGTGATCAGTGCTGGGGGTGTGAAAACAAAAATGAAATCATATCTGCAGTTAAAGATTTTACATTCTATTGCATGGATACAAACATGTGAATATATAAAGAAAGACAATTTGAGAAGGAAGGGAAGACTAACAACCTAGGGGAGCAGAAAAGTTTCAATGTAAAATAAAATTTGGTTATTGATAGACTTTGGATATTTTAGTGACTTGAAATTTCCCTACAGTCTGTGGTTTTTGTCTTTGGAATCACTTCCATAACTGAAAAACAAAAAGGAACTAGAAAGGCAATTATTTAGAAAGATAATAGAAACCCATAAGAAAGTTACTTTCATCTTGGTGAAAATAATGGCAAAAACTCATCTTTCCACAGAACATTAAGGTGAATAAACAAAACAACCCTGTGTGGTAATTACTATTATATTCCGATTTTACACTTAAGAAAACTGAGTCTCCAGGTGGCTAGGTGGTGCAGTGAATAGAGCACTGGCCCTGGAGTCAGGAGGACCTGAGTTCAAATCCAGCCTCAGACACTTGACACACTTACTAGCCATGTGACTTTGGGCAAGTCACTTAACCACAACTGCCCTCCAAAAAAAGAACAAAGAAAAAACAACAACAAAAAGAAAACTGAGTCTGAGAGGCGAATGCCTTGACAAAAGTTATACATCTAGTTACTATCAGAGATTGATATTGAACTTGATTTTTCTGATCCAAAATCAGTATTCTTTCTACCATATCTCATAATTACCTCAATTCTTGATTTCTTTTGATAGAGTAAACCTAGCCAGGGTTCCAGATGTGACTCCACATACCCATATCCCTCCCCATATGAGCAAAGGACTCATTTACATTAGCAGTACATACATCAACCTTTTGGTCATCCTTATGAATCATTCACTTTTGCTTTGGACTTTGCAGACAGCAGCTGTGGTCATGAGATGATTCACTCATGTTACCAAGAGCATCTATTTCTTTTCATATTACGGGCAACTTGTCTCAAAAATAGAGGAGTTCCTGATGCTCCCCTCCCATTCCTTATCAATTACATGAAAGTAGTTGCCTACCTATGTCAAGGATTTTACATAATGTCACCAATCTATCCAGTGCAAAAAGGATATCGAAGGGAGTTTACTGACATATTGTCTGACATTGTCATGATACATGAGTGGCAGAAAATAGACACCCTGTGAGTAGGCAGATTTCCATCTGGCAAGAAGATGGCTGTAATGAGCGCCAGTGTGAAATGACAGATAGTAATAGAAACTAGAAAGTCAGATTGGAAAATTAGCTTTCCTAGTTTCACATCTGCACAACAGGGGTAGCTGCCAATCACTGTCTCCAGAGGGAGGCTTATCTGGGTTCCTGACCACGTGCAAAGTCATGTTCCTCTAAGTTAAAAAACAGCATGAAAAAAATGAATCAGTCTGTTAGGGAGCTTTAAACAAATGTGGGGCTGCAAAACAAGCTGTCGCAAATTGGCAGAGAGAATGCAGAAAAATTAATGTGAAATGAAAGCTGGTTCTTCCAACAAAGTAAAGCCGTCAATTAACTCTTCCATTTCTGGCCGCTGCACAGGAGACATTACAGCCACGAGAAAACTGTTTCACTTGGATTATATGCATCCTATCAGTATATAGCTTATTCTCTAGCCTGGAGCATAAGAGGAGGGTTATGTGGGTGGGGAAGAAGAACCAACACTGATCTCATCCAGTGTCTGTTCCATTCCTTTTCCTTTCCCACTCTAAAATATCCCAAGCAGTCCAGCAGCACAGAGGTAGCATTAGAAGGACCATATGAAAGCATTTTTAAAGGCCATAGTTCATCCTCATATATCACCAACTATAAAACCTCTCAAGTGGTCAGGTGTGGAGGGGGAGATCTTTTCTCAGTTTCTATAGATCAATAAAAATGGATTAAATGCCCACATTTATACAGGACAGTCTTCACTAAGTTTAAAATTTATTCAAATATGTAATATTAATATGAAAGAGAAATAGAATGGCAGAATGCTTACAGTCATTTATAAGGTCAAGAAGACCTCCACTGAAATCTTGTTTCTCATATATACAAAGGAAAGCTCACATGACTTCTTAGTGCCCCAGGCAAATCTTTAAACTAAATTATAGATAAGGTGATAATTTACACCAATGAAATCACAGATCTGGACTTAAGGAAACAAATTATAATGTATAGTTATTGTTATGGATTCCATGCAATTAAATAAGTATATCATGGAACTCCATAATTAGGCAATAAAATGAGAAGATTGCTAGTTTTTCCTTGTAATCTGGTCAGGAACTTAAGATAGTATGGCATTTGAAAAAAAAATAATCAATCCACAGAAGCTGGCTGGACCCTGAATGAAATACAGACATTTGAATTTTTACTTTACCTTGATGGGTAAAAATACAGAAATAAAAGTGAGCAGTATTAAAAATAATTAACAACAATAATATCATTATAAACAACTTCAGAGTTTTGTAGTTTTCAAATGCTTTGCCATCTTCTATCTCAGTTAATCCTCACAATGACCTTTTACAGGAGGCATTATCTCAATTTTATAGCAAAACAATTTTAAAAGTAACTCATTGAAGGTCATTTGCTAGTTAGTGGAAGAATAGACTCTCACTGAAACTAGTTTTCCTAACTCCTAGATCAGCATGCTTTCCTACCCTTCAAAGTTCTAGTATTTTGGAAAGCACTGTGGTGTATGAAATACAAAGGGTGCTAGATTTGGAGTCAGAGAACCTGTGTTCAAATCCCATCCACGCAATTTGCTTCCTGTGTGACTTTGGGCACGTCCCTTAACATTTCTTTGCCTCATTGTCCCCATCTTTAAATTGAAAAAGGATTGGGCTGGTTGACCTCTGACTTTTCTTCCAGCCTTAAAACTGCAATTTTGTAATTGACACAATCACATTAGCATTCATATATTTCTCAAGTTCCCTTGAAAATATTACACATATAGGGGATTTTGAGTGGGCCATAGATGTATTTAAATGGGGGAGCCAAGGGGGATAACTGGGCAATGCCAGAAAGCCACAATCATAGCAGATGCTACAGGAAGTTGGGGCTACTGGTCACCCAGGAAGTAGCCTTAAATACCATGCACCTAGAAGTACTAAGGGACACCCCAAAGGGTGTATTCATAGTGTATTCATAGGTTTTTAGAAGCAGAAAGACCCATATAAACAACCCCTTCATTTTACAGAGAAAATGAAAATGAAACCATTTATGCACCTTTAAAGGCAAACTGTCCACCACATTCCAAAACCTCTTTATTCTTATTTTGTAGACACAAGAAATCAAAGCAGAAAATAAAGTTAGAGAGAAAAGGACACTCAAAGGAGAGGTGGTCAGGGTGGAAGCATTGAAAGTAAATACTTTCTACTTCTTATTTTCCCCTAAGGCCATCCCTGCATATCAAAGTAGCTATTCAGGTTGATGATTTCTTTGGAATTAACAGTGTCTTTTTTTTTTACCTTTATCTTCTCAAAGTCATTCTGGGAAGGAGGACTTCTCCGCTGTTGAATGCCTAGTGATAGTTAAAAGGATCTCTTCTCACCTTCAAAGGGAGCTGCTGCTACTTGTTACTACACTGTCAGGCTCTTTCCACTTCCCCTCTTTCACTAGTTACAGCCCCTGGTTCTCCCCCTTCCCTTCTGATCACATCAGTTTCTAACTCTTGCCACAAGGTGCCACCAGTGTATACTTCTCCCAGTTTTATCTAGGCAGGAACTCAAAAAATTTGATGTCAACACTGCAGTCTGGTGCCCAGCAGGCATAGCTAAGCCAGAAGCAGTAATGAAAACTTTTTTACTTAGTGGTGCTAAATAGTCACAGGCTGTCTATAAGCCTACTCAAATTTTTGTAAAATATAAAACAGCTCTGTTAAAGGTTAAATGTTCCTGACCATTTGCTTCAGTAATCAATGATAAACACTTTAATTCAGTACATTTTTTTTTCTCCCTATGAGTTTGTCTTGAATACATGAGGTTGTTCCTTTCAGGTCTAGTGAACATAACTCTATTATAATTAGTCCCTTGCTCTAATAATAATGAAAGCATTAAATGAGTGAAAGAATAAAGGCATTAAATAAAAGAGAGGAAGGAAGGAAGGAAGGAAGGAAGGAAGGAAAGAAGGGAGGGAGGGAGGGAGGGAAAGAAGAAAAGAGAGAGGGAAAGGAGGAAGGAATCCTAAGGGGAAAAGAGTACTCAATTTGCATTGGGAGAATCTGAAATCAAATTCCCACTACCATTTACTACCTGTCAAAGAGGTGCTGGGTAATGACTTTTAAGGTCCCTTACAATCCAAAACAAACCTATCATCCTATCATCCTTTTTTTCTTCCCTGTCAGACAGAATTTCAAAAGGTCTCAGACCCTGTTTCTCCCAGGATAACAGAGGTATCAAAGAATTTAAAAGGCTACCTCCAATGATGTGAAAGTATGTGTGTATACATACATGTACATATACACATATAGGTACATATTTGTTTATATTGATAGATGGATATGGATATCTATCTATCCATCTATCTGTCCACCTAGCTATCCATCTGTCTGTCTATGCATTTATACTTAATGGTTTTCCCTCAAGTTAGGTAAGATTCTCATTCAAATCAAGGGTGTAAAATACTTTATTCCTACCTGAGGGCACTCCTTGGGCCTGGATCTCATCATGCCCCAGAAACCCTATCATCAGGAAACTCATCAACCTTTAGTACTTACACCTCATCAGTGCCCTCAATACCCTTTGTACCTCAGAAGGGTAAAACAAAAAACTCTTCCTAAAACCTTCAATTAAAAAATGTTTTTCCACCCCCTTTTCAGTTTCCTTTTGGATATTGTCTTCCCTCACTAAGACTGTAAGCTCCTTGAGTACATGGAATGCCTTCCTTTTTTCCATTTGTATTCTCAGTGCTTAGTATAGTACCTGGAACACAGTAGGTACTTAATAAATGATTGAGAAATAACAGATATTGGGGTAGATTGTTGCAACATTATTTTCATATTGAGAGAGAGACTAAATAAAATTATTTGCCTTCATTGGGTTTATATTTTTATAGGAGAACGTAGCATACTAACAAATATCTCCAATATAAAACTATTTAGTAATGTACAAGAAAGGGGAAGCAAAGTTCTATGTAAAATCTGAGTGGGAACAGGTAACTGGTGACCCAGAAGTCAATATAAGCCTTCATGAAGAAGAAAAGAATTGTCTCTTCCCTTACATGATTATATCAGATACTAAAGGTGAAAAGGTATACTAGGCTCAGGGAACAGAAAGGGCAGAAACATAAAGGGAGAGAGGAAGGGGGTGTTCACAGAGTCTGACTTGAGTAGTACATTGCAGAACACAATATATCAAGTAAAGTAACAGGACAGATAAGGTGTGGTCAGTTTGTGGTATGCTTTGGATACCAAGTTAAGGAATTAGTACACTATTTCATAGTTAAGAGGGATCTGTAAGAGTTTTTGGTTCCTTTTGTTTTATCAATAGAGTTATATATAAGCAGATTTGTAAAAGGTGGAATTTTATAATAGTATAAAGAAGTGATTTTGAAGGATGAACATCAGGCCTATAGAAACAGAACCGGGGGGCGGAGCCAAGATGGCGGAGAAGAAACAGCTCATCCAAGCCATTCTGCCCCCAGACTCCCCCCAAACTATGTAAAAGGGGACTCTGAACACTTCTGGAGCCCCAGCACCCACAGAACAACACAGAGAAGCTAACCTCCCGCTGAGGACAGCCCAGCAGCCCTGCAGGAAGGACCAGCGCAGCGATCTGGGAGCCAGCAGCACGCAACTCACAGAGCGCAGGAAGCGGAGCCGAGCAGAGCCCAGGTCCCCATGAGCTGAGGTTTTAGCCCCAGGGCGGCAGGGCCAGCAGCCAGCTGGAGGAACCCCAGAACACCAGCAGCTGTGGCGACTCCAGAATTATCAACATAGACATGCCTAGGACAAAGTAAGAGGTTAGTGTCCTATGGACTTTGGGACCTGTATTTGGGGGGAATGCGTCGGCTCCCTCCTCTGGGGGCTAGAAGCCACTGAGGAGACACACCATTTTGTAGTTTTCAGAGGCAGCCCCAGCTCCCGGCCTGCAATTAATTGTAGGGAGATCCAGCGATCAGTCTTGGGGGGTAAACGCTCTTGCTTTAACCTCCCTGGATCTGGATTGTGATCTAGGGTGGAAGTCGTGGGTGGGTTTACAGCTTGCCAGAAACAGAAGTTGCCCCCCACACGTTTGGGACGAAAATTCCTCTATCTGGCCTTAAAGCCATAGTGTGGCAACAAGCCCAAAAGTCAAGTATTAAGTGGCAACATGCCAAGCAAAGGAAACAGAAAAATGCAACCCTAGACTCCTATTTTGGGGGCATAGAGCGGGAAAAGGACTGTGAGGTCAGAAGTCCTGCTCCAAAAGCCCCAGGGGAAAACATGAGTGGGTTGCAGGCCATAGAGGACCTTAAGAAGGACTTTAAAAATCAAATAAGAGAAGTGGAGGAAAAAATGGAAAGAGAAATGAGAAGGATGCAGGAAAAGTATGAAATGAGTGTCAACAGCCTGACTGAGGAAAACAACACCTTAAAAAATAGACTAACTCAAATGGCAAAGGAGGCCCAAAAGGGCAATGAGGAGAAGAATGCCTTAAAAAGTCGAATTTGCCAGATGGAAAAAGAATCTCAAAAGTTCACTGAGGAGATTCATTCCTTCAGAGTTAGACTGGAACAAATGGAAGCTAATGAATTTATGAGAAATCAAGATGCTGTTAAACAGATCCAAACAAATGAAAGATTAGAAGGCAATGTGAAATATCTCATGGGAAAAACCACTGACCTGGAAAATAGATCCAGGAGAGACAATTTAAAAATTATTGGACTACCTGAAAGCCATGATCAAAGAAAGAACCTAGAAATCACCCTTCAAGAAATTCTCAAGGAAAACTGCCCTGATGTTTTAGATCCAGAGGGCAAAATAGAGGTTGAAAGAATCCACCGATCACCTCCTGAAAAAGATCCCAAAAAGAAAACTCCCAGGAATATTATAGCCAGGTTCCAGAATCCCCAGGTCAAGGAGAAAATACCACAAGCAGCCAGGAAGAAACAATTTCAATATTGTGGAAACACAATCAGAATAGCCCAGGACCTGGCAGCTTCTGCACTGAGGGATTGAAGGGCATGGAATATGATATTCCAAGGGGCAAAAGAGATGGGAATGAACCCAAGGGTCACCCACCCAGCAAAACTGAGTATTTTGTTTCAGGGGAAAATATGGTAATTCAGTGGAATAGAGGACTTTCAAGCATTCTTGAGGAAAAAACCAGAATTGAATACAAAATTTGACATCCAGACACAAGAAGGAAGAGATGCCTGAGAAGGTAATCAGGGAAAAGAAATCAAAAGGAACTTATCAAAATTGAACTATTTACATTCCTATATGGAAAAACAATAACTGTGACTGATGAAATCTTTCTCACTATGAGAATAATGGAAGAAGGCTGTGTGGTCATGTGAATACATATGTGAATGTGTATGTATATGGATAGAGGGCATAGGTTGAATTTGTTGGGAAGGGAGAATACTCAAGGGATGAAATTATGAGGTGAGAGAGGAAAGTGGCAAGAGGAGATGGGGAAAGACAGGGTAGAGTAAACTATCTCATGCAGAAGAAGCAAGGGGAAGTGGTTACAAGGGAGGGGAAAATAGGAAGGGAAAAAAAAGGCAAATCCACATTCTCATTGAATTTGGTTCAGGGAGAGAATGACATACATACTAAATGGGATATCTCAACCTGCAGCAGAATAGGGGGAAGGGGGATGAGAGGAGGGATGAATGATGGGGGGGCATCCTTGGGGGGAGGGGAGTTTGGAAGTACCCACTATAGAAGAGGGACAGGATCATGTAGGGAATGGACCAGGTGGGGGTGGGATGAGTGGGAGGGAATTATAAGCAGCCTTGTACAATATATCTACTATGATAATGTTTTGCATAGCTAGACATGTACAACATATACTGAATTACTTATCTCCCCAGAGGGAATGGGTGACAAGGGAGGAAGGAAATGGATCTGAAATTCGAGGTCTTAAGATTAAATGTTTCAAATAAAAAAAAGAAAAGAAAGAAACAGATCCAAAGGCCATTGTAATAATCTAGGTTAGTAGTAATGAGGGTTTGCATGCACCATTTGGTGCAACTGGGTCTCTCATAGTCAATACTTAGAGTTTACTGACCTGTAAATTACAAATGAAAAATCAACCAGATGCAACTGAACCCTTGACCAATAAAAACTTTTAGAAGGCTCAGTAAACTACTCTGAAGGGAACTTGACTGTGACACAGGGACCTCATACCAAACAGGAGAGAGGAAAAGTTGAGCAGAGCCTGGTATTCAGAATCCAAGGGAAGGTTCTCCAAAGAGCTATTAATGATCACTTTTCTCCTCTTACTAGGATCTGAAAACCATCCTACCCAAGGTTCTGGTGGCCTCTCTGGTCCTTTCCTTGTTGCCTCTGTTTCCCCACATCACTACTCTTGGTATTTCTTTTTATTCCCTGAACTTTGCCTCATGTGAGTTAAAACTGTTTTATCTACTACTTGACTGATCATGGTGTGTGAGTGTGTGTGTGTGTGTGTGTGTGTGTGTGTGTGTGTGTGTGTGTGTGTGTGAAAGCTTCTTTAAGCCCTTAAATTCCTGTTAAAGACAGGGTTACTCTACCATTCAATTTTTCTGTCCCTGTTCTAGGGCCACCCAAATCACTGAATAAAGTCAGAATTCTGAGTTGTTTCCATCTACCACAAATTCACTGAAGAACAGAGGAGAATCTCTTGTACCAGATTAATCTCATTAATTTGTATTAAGAGAGATTTGATCTTCCCACATCAGTTAGTAGCTGTAATCACAAAAATTAAGAGCAGATTACAGAAGCAAGGAGGTATTAATATGCAAACGAAGAGCAAAGACTGTTTCTACGCCTTGTCTCTTTATGAATTGTGAAACAGTTCTCTGATTGAATTGGATGGGGTACTTGGCATTATATGGGTGAAGATTGGGCACTTCCCTTAAGAGACAAACTTGTCACTCCACATAAGTCTGAGAAAGTTTGATAAATAGTTGAGATATATCCAGCAAAGAGCACACATGTATACTTTCAATAGACATATAACCAAAGAGAGGGGAAGCAGGAACTAGCATCCCACGTAGGAACTAGCATCAAAGAGTGTGACCTCTGGTATTACAGAAGACAGCAAACTAAGGATTCAGGAGAAAATTCAGAGTTGAGCTATGGAGAGGAAAAGGCCCAAGGATTCCAGCTGAGTGATATAACCAGCAAAGACGCAGCAGGGGCAAGAGGGTTAAAACTCCATGAGGAGAGAACATATTTGATGACTATATTATCAGAAGTATGACTTGTCCTGGCCACCTGTAATCCTATATGAGTGCTTCGCTATAAGTATATTTTAAGTTTATATTTACCTTTCTATTCTTGCTTCATATATTAGGGAAAGTGCATCTAAAGTTATGGGGGAAAGTTTTGTGGCTACTGTTCTTACTATGTCATCTTAGTAAATGCCTTTATTTTGGGCTAATCATAATGAGCTGAATAGTAAAACTAAGGTCACCGGTGGGGGGGAAAGTTAATGAGCTCTAGTTTTAATAGTGTGGACCCACAGACTATCTTGGAACCTGTGGTCTAAATTCCTATTGATCAGAGAAATGTGTATTAAAACAATTCTGAGGCACCACATCATAGCCAACAGATTTGCTAATATGACAGAAAAGGAAAATGCTAAATGTTGGAGAAGATGTGGGGAAGTGGAACACTGATGCATTGTTGATGGAGTTGTGAACTGATCTGACCATTCTGGAGAGTAATTTGGAACTATGCCCAAAGGGCTATAAAACTTTGATTCATCAATACCTATAGTAGGACTGTATCTCAAAGAGATCATAAAAAAAGCTAAAAGGTCCCACACGTACAAAAATATTTGTAGCCGCTCTTTGTGATGGCAAAAAATTGAATATTGAGGGGATGCCCATTATTTGGAGAATGACTGAACAAGTTCTGGTATATGAATGCAGTGGAATACTATTGTGCTATAAGAAATGATGAGGGGGGGGAGGAGCCAAGATGGCAGAAAGGAAGCAGTAACCTCGCTGAGCTCCTCGGTCACTAAGGCTCAAATAGTAGCCAAATTCCAGAACTACAAGATTAAAGAAAAAATTCTACAAGCAGCCAAAAAGAAACAATTCAAATATCAAGGAACTACAGTTAGGATCACACAGGACCTAGCAGCTTCTACATTAAAAGAGCAGAGGGACTGGAATTTGATATTTTGTAGGGCAAGAGAGCTAGGACTACAACCAAGGATTAACTACCCGGCAAAACTGAGCATAATCTTCCAGGCAAGGAGATGGTTGTTTAATGAAATAAGGGACTTCCAGATGTTCCTGATGAGAAAGCCAGAGCTCAATGGAAAATTTGATATCCAATTACAAGACTCAAGAAAGACATAAAAAGGTAAACAAGAGAAACACAGACTCACACATGCATAAGCGCACACACCCACACCCACAAACACACGCTCATTACTTGGGATGCAACAAGAGCAAAATGTTCACATCCCTATATATGGAGCTGATAACTGTCAATATTCAAAATCGTTATGATTATCATGACCTTCAAAAGGGTTATACTTAGATAGAGGGTGTGGGTATGAATGCACTAACCTGATGTCTAAAAAAAAAACAAAACTATTAAGGGGATCAAAGATACTGTAATGGGAAAAAGGAAAGGATGAGCTAGGAAAAGGTAAAATATGACATCTGAAGGGACATTAAAACACACTATAGAAGAGGGGAAAGAAAGAGGGAGAGGAACATCATTTAAACACTATTCTCACTGGTTCTGGTACAAAGAGGGATCAACTTAAATCAGTGAAGTTTAAGATTTTAATGTGAATAGACACATTAAATTCATTAAATAGAGGAAAAGGAGGGAGGGAGAGGAGCAATGTTTGAAATTTACTCTCATTGGTTTGGAATCAAACAGGGAGTAATTCACTCTGATAAGTATAAAAACTTACTTCGTCCTATAGAAAGCAGAAGGGTAAGGGGGGGTGAAAAAGAGGAGACTAAAGGGGGGAATTAGAAGGCAGGGAAACAGTAATAAGAGGAGAGGGTAGGTTAAGAAGAGGGATCACTGGGTGGGAACACTGAGGAAGGGGGTGGTCAAAAGGGAAAACTTCAAGGAGGGGAAGGGAGAAGGAAGAAACAAAAACATAAACAGGGGAGGGAATAGGATGGAGCGGAAGAGACAGATAGTCATTATTACTGTGAATGTGAATGGGATGAACTCTCCCATAAAACAGAGGCGGATAGCAGAATGGATTAAAAACCATAATCCTACAATATGTTGTCTACAAGAAATACATTTGAAACAAAGGGATACCCACAGGATAAGGGTAAAGGTTGGAGTAAAATTTATTATGCCTCAGCTAAAGTAAAAAAAGCAGGGGTAGCAATACTTATCTCAGATAAAGCAAAAGCAAAAATAGGTCTAATTAAAAGAGATAAGGAAGGGGTGGCTAGGTGGCGCAGTGAGTAGAGTGTCGGCCCCGGAGTCAGAAGGACCTGAGTTCGGATCTGGCCTCAGACACTTAACGCAGACACAAGCAAAAACCTAGCCGTGTGACCTTGGGCAAGTTACTTAACCCCAATTGCCCTCCAAAAAGCAAAAACAAAACAAAACAAAAGAGATAAGGAAGGAAACTATATCCTACTAAAAGGCACCATCGAGAATGAAGCAATATCACTACTTAATATATATGCACCAAGTGGTATAGCATCTAAATTCCTAGAGGAGAAGTTAAAGGAATTAGAGAAAGAAATAGATAGCAAAACTATACTAGTGGGGGACCTTAATCTTCCCCTCTCTGAACTCAATAAATCTAACCTCAAAATAAACAAGAAAGAAGTTAAGGAGGTGAATAGAATCTTAGAGAGACTAGATATGATGGATCTCTGGAGAAAACTGAATGGGGATAAAAAAGAATTTACTTTCTTCTCAGCAGTGCATGGTACATACTCAAAAACAGACCATGTACTAGGGCATAAAAACCTCACAATCCAGTGCAGAAAGGCAGAAATATTAAGCACATCATTCTCAGATCATGATGCAATAAAAATTATATGCAATAAAGGGCCATGGAAAGATAGACTTAAAACTAATTGGAAATTAAACAATTTAATCCTAAAAAATTGGTGGGTCAAAGAAGAAATTATAGAAACAATCAATAATTTCATTCAAGAGAATGATAATAATGAAACAACATACCAAAATGTGTGGGATGCACTAAAGGCAGTTCTCAGGGGAAGTTTTATATCCCTGAGTGCATACTTAATTAAAGCAGAGAGAAGGGAGGTCAATGAATTAGACATGCAATTGAAAAAGCTAGAAAAAGAACAAATTGAAAATCCCCAATTAAGTACTAAATTAGAAATATTAAAAACCAAAGGTGAGGTTAATAAAATTGAAATTAAGAAAACCATTGAATTAATAAATAAAACTAAGAGCTGGTTTTATGAAAAAATCAACAAAATTGATAGACCCTTAGTCAATATGATAAAAAAAAAAAGAAAGAAGAAAACCAAATTATGAGTATCAAAAATAAAAAGGGTGAATCTACCTCTAATGAAGAGGAAATCAAAAAAATAATGAGGAATTATTTTTCCCAATCGTATGCACATAAATATGACAATCTTAGTGAAATGGATGAATATTTACAAAATCACAAGTTGCCCAGATTAACTGAAGAGGAAGTGAATTACCTAAATAACCCCATCTCAGAAAAAGAAATCAAACAAGCCATCAATGAACTCCCTAGGAAAAAATCTCCAGAGCCAGATGGGTTTACTAGTGAATTCTATCAAACATTTAAAGAACAATTGATTCCAATACTCTACAAACTATTTAGGAAAATTAGTGAAGAAGGAGTCCTACCAAACTCTTTCTATGACACAAATATGGTACCGATTCCTAAATCAGGAAGAGATAAAACAGAGAAAGAAAATTATAGACCAATTTCCCTCATGAATTTAGATGCAAAAATTCTAAATAAAATATTAGCCAAAAGACTCCAACAACTCATCACAAAAATAATACACTCTGATCAGGTAGGATTCATTCCAGGAATGCAAGGATGGTTTAATATTAGGAAAACCATCAGTATAATTGAGCACATCATCAATAAAACTAGCAGAAACCACATGATCATCTCAATAGATGCAGAAAAGGCTTTTGACAAAGTACAACACCCATTCCTATTAAAAACACTAGAAAGTATAGGAATAAATGGAGCCTTCCTTAAAATAGTTGATAGCATCTATTTAAAACCATCAGCAAGTATTATATGCAATGGGGATGAACTAGAAGCCTTTCCAATAAGATCAGGAGTGAAACAAGGGTGTCCACTATCACCCCTCTTATTCAATCTGGTACTAGAAACACTAGCAGTAGCG
>WOXC01005290.1:0-77446 GCA_011680675.1 Gymnobelideus leadbeateri
TTTTCCCCTACCCAACCTCCCAGAACAGCAGTCCCACAAGACATAACTTCCTCCAATCTGCTCTCTCCCATACCCTCTCCCACACCCCCATCGACCTCTCCATTACAGGAATATGAATCTCTGTGTCCCAACGCCTGCACATCCCACCTCCCAACTACAAGCAAAAGAGCACTAATAATAGATATATATATATATATATATATATATATATATATATATATATATATATATATATATTTGAAACATTTGATCTTGAGACCTTGAATTTCAGATCCATTTCCTTCCTCTGTTGTCACCCATTCCCTCTGGGGAGATAAGTAATTCAGTATATGTTGTACATGTCTAGCTATGCAAAACATTACCATAGTAGATATATTGTATAAGGCTGCTTATAATTCCCTCCCACTCATCCCACCCCCACCTGGTCCATTCCCTACATGATCCTGTCCCTCTTCTATAGTGGGTACTTCCAACCTCCCTTCCCCCCAAGGATGCCCTCCCATCCATCATCCCTCCTCTCATCCCCCTTCCCCCTATTCTGCTGCAGGTTGAGATATCCCATTTAGTATGTATGTCATTCTCTCCCTGAACCAAATTCAATGAGAATGTGGTTTTGCCTTTTTTGCCTTCCTATTCTCCCCCTCCCTTGCAACCACTTCCCCTTGCTTTTTCTACATGAGATAGTTTACCCTACCCTGTCTCTCCCCATCTCCTCTTGCCACTTTCCTCTCTCACCTCATAATTTCATCCCTTGATTATTCTCCCTTCCCAACAAATTCAACCTATGCCCTCTATCCATATATAACTGTAACCATATACACACACATTCACATATGTATTCATATGACCATACCCACTTCTTCCATTATTTTCATACTGAGAAAGATTTCTTCAGTCACAATAATTGTTTTTCCATATAGGAATGTAAATAGTTCAACTTTGATAAGTTCCTTTTGATTTCTTTTCCCTGACTACCTTCTCAGGCATCTCCTGCTTCTTGTGTCTGGATGTCAAATTTTGTATTCAATTCTGGCTTTTTCCTCAAGAATGCTTGAGAGTCCTCTATTCCACTGAATGACCATATTTTCCCCTGAAACAAGATACTCAGTTTTGCTGGGTAGGTGACCCTTGGCTTCAGTCCCAGCTCTTTTTTTGCCCTCTGGAATATCATATCCCATGACCTTTGGTCCCTCAGTGTAGAAGGTGCCAGGTCCTGTGCTATTCTGATTGTGTTTCCACAATATTGAAATTGTTTCTTCCTGGCTGCTTGTAGTATTTTCTCCCTTGATCTTGGGATTCTGGAACCTGGCTATAATATTCCTGGGAGTTTTCTTTTGGGGATCTTTTTCAGGAGGTGGTCTTTGGATTCTTTGAACCTCTATTTTGACCTCTGAGTCTTAAACATCGGGTTAATTTTCCTTGAGAATTTCTTGAAGAGTGATTTCTAGGTTCTTTCTTGGATCATGGCTTTCAGGTAGTCCAATAATTTTTAAATTGTCTCTCCTGGATCTATTTTCCAGGTCAGTGGTTTTTCCCATGACATATTTCACATTGCCTTCTAATCTTTCATTTGTGTGGATCTGCTTAACAGCATCTTGATTCCTCATAAAGTCACTAGCTTCCATTTGCTTCAGTCTAACTCTGAAGGAATGAATCTCCTCAGTGAGCTTTTGAGATTCTTTTTCCATCTGTCAAATTCGACTTTTTCAGGCATTCTTCTCCTCATTGCCCTTTTGGGCCTCCTTTGCCATTTGAGTTAATCTATTTTTTAAGGAGTTGTTTTCCTCAGTCAGGCTGTTGACCCTCATTTTATACTTTTCCTGCATCCTGCTCATTTCTCTTTCCAATTTTTCCTCCACTTCTCCTATTTGATTTTTAAAGTCCTTCTTAAGGTCCTCTATGGCCTGCAACCAGCTCATGTTTTCCCCTTGGGTTTTTGGAGCAGGACTTCTGACCTCACACTCCTCTTCCTGCTCCATGTTTCGACCCTCCTTGCCCCCAAAGTAGGAGTCTAGAGTTGCATTGTTCTGTTTAATTTGTTTCCTTTGCCTTGGCATGTTGCCACTTCATTACTTGAATTTTGGGCTTGTTGCCACAGTATGTCTTTGCCGACAGGGGGATTTTCGTCCCAAAAGTGTGGGAGGGCAACTTCCTTTTTTTGGTAAGCTGGAAACCCACCCAAGACTGCCACACCAGATCACAATCCAGATCCAGGGAGGTTCAAGCAAGAGTGATTACCCCCCAAGACTGATTGCTGGATCTCCCTACAGTTCGCAGGCCAGGAGCTGGAGCTGCCTCTGAAAACTACAAAATGGCATGTCTCCTCAGTGGCTTCTAGCCCCCAGGGGAGGAAGCCAATACATTCCCCAAATACTGGTCCCAAAGTCCATAAGGCACTAACGTCTCACTTTTTCCTAAGCATGTCTATGTTGATAATTCTGGAATTGCCACAGCTGCTGGTGTTCTGTGGTTGCTCCAGCCAGCTGCTGGCCCAGCTGCCCTGGGGCTAAAACCACAACTCGGGAGGACTTGTGTTCAGTTCCCCGTGCTATGCCTGCTGTGCGCTGCTGGCTCCCAGACCACTGTGCTGGTCCTTCCTGCAGGGCTGCTGGGCTGTCCTCAGCAGGAGGTTAGCTTCTCAGTGTTGTTCTGTGGGTGCTGGGGCTCCAGAAGTTGTTCAGCGTCCCCTTTTACACAGTTTGGAGGAAATCTGGGGGCAGAGTGGCTTGCACGCGATATTTCTACCTATGGTAGCTGATCTTGGTAGTATTTTCGTCATCATTGAAGCCATCTGACAACATTGCTATTAACATCACACTTAAAAGCAGGAGAACAAGCACAAAGCGTTGCTTTACTCCACTGGTTATGGAGAAAGAGCATGAGCATCATCCATTATACAGAACCTGTGAAAGCATGTTACAGTGAATCTGGCATACTGAATTTCTCTGGCCGACCAAATTTTGCCATGATCATCTTCTTCTTTTTTTTGGAAAGGGAAAGTAAGGCAATAGGTGTCAAGTGACTTGCTGAGGGTTGAACTCAGGTCCTTCTGTCATGGGCCAGTGCTCTATTTAGCTGGCCCCACCATGATCTTCCACAAAGCCCTCATGACTGACAGTATCAAAGGCCTTAGTTATATGAACAATCATTGTATACAGATCTTTTTTCTTCACCTGGCCCTTCTTCTGAAGTTGCCAAGTATCAAACACCTTATCTACCATTCTTCTGCCCTTTCTGAAGCCACATAGTTTCTCAGGTAGATAGTAATTTTCCAGGGGAAGGATTGGTCTATGAAGGATGACTCTGGAAAGATTCCAGCTAAAAATAACAGAGAGATGCTCCTGTGATTGTCACAGGATAACCTATTCCCTTTTCCTTTATAGAGATATACAATGCAGGCATCCTTGAATTAATGAAGGATAACCTCCTTTGATATATAACCCCGAAAATTTCAGTCGGATTTTGTATAAGTAGTAGAACCCCTTCTTTTTTTTTTCCTCTTGGTTTTTTTTTTTTTGAGGGCAATTGGGATTAAGTAACTTGCCCAAGGTCACATGGCTAGGTTTTTGTTTGTGTGTGCATTAAGTGTCTGAGGTTGGATCCGAACTCAGGTCCTTCTGACTCCAGGGCCAACGCTCTACTCACTGCACCACCTAGCCGCCCCAGAACCCCTTCTTTGAAAAGAAAAAAAAATCTTCAGTTAGATATCTGGATAGATAGGGATAGAGTTCAACCTAAGGTATACAGTCATTTTTAGCACTAGTAGATGATGATATGTTGAGAACTCTATAGAAGTATTCAATCCATCTCTTTAGGATCATGTCTGTATCAATGATCAGTGGGCTCCATCAGCACTGAGTAGTTGAGATGTGCCATTGGTATTTGGGTCATAAATCATTTTTAGGACATCATAAAAGTGCTTTGGATTCTTACTATAAGCATAAACTGAATTTTCTCCACCTTCTTAATAAGCCACAATTATTGGATCACTCAAAGTTTCACTAGCACCTTACTTTTGATGGAGATAAATGCAACTTTCTTAGAGAAGGATGAGCTATCCTGATGGTAAACCCAGTAGAGTTCTCATTTTTTCATAAACAGCTTCTGAATTTTCCCATTATTTTTGTCAAAACAGTCTTTCATTTTTCCAAGTGTCTTGGCCTAGATGAGTAAATGTCGTGCTCTACACCAAATTTCTGAAATCTATCCCACTCTACTGCTCCACTGTTGCCCACCATGCATTAACTCAGCTTTCTTTTCAAGTTAGCAAGAAAATGTTCATGTTAAAGGAAGCACTCAAATCTGCTAACTCTAAGCTTCTAGTAGTTGTTTTGTTTGGGGTTTCCACTTTCATTGAAGATGAATGCTTAGCCTGTAAAGGATAACTCTATCATTGTTACAGTAGTCTGTGAGAGGCATTGCCTTCTTCACTCTCACATCATCTCTCTCTTCTTCTCACAAAGACATACTCTATTAAATGTCAATGTCTACATTAAGGTTGTATACATGAAGTTTTGTTGCATTTAGGTAAATGTACAACAACTTTTAAATGTAATGTAATAAAAATTACCCATTTTGCATTTCAAAGTGATCTCTACCTCTGCTCATAAATTATTCCCTTCTCCATAAATCTTGACAGGTAAACTATTTCTTCCTCTCCCAGATTGCTCACAGGATAAGCCTTTATATCTAGAATGTGAACTCATTTAGACTTTATTTTGGTGTATGGTATAAGATATTGATCTATGCCTAATCTCTGCTATACTATTTTCCAGTTTTCCCAGCAGTTTTCGTCAAATAATGAGTTCTTATTACAGAAGCTGGAGTCCTCGGGTGTATCAAACAGTAGATTACTATAGTCATTGTGTACCTAATCTTTTCCACTGATTCACTACTCTATTTCTCAGTCAGTACCAAGTAGTTTTGATGACTGCTGGTTTATAAAACAGTCTAAAATTTGGTATGGCTAGGCCATCTTCCCCAGCATTTTTCAAAATTAATTCTCTTGATATTCTGGATCTTGTTGTTCTTCCAGATGAATTTTGTTATTATATTTTCTATCTGTATAAAATATTTTGGTAGATTGGTATGGCACTAAACATGTAAATTAATTTAGGTCAAATTGTAATATTTTATTATATTAATTAAAAGCAACTGATTTTTTTTCTGATTATAGAGATCTGACTTTACTTGTGTGAAAAATGTTTTGTAATTGTGTTCGTATAGCTCCTGGTTTTGTTTTGGCAGGTAGACTCCCAAGTATTTTATAATATCTACAGTAACTTTAAATGAAATTTCTCTTTCTATTTCTTGCTATTGGGCTTTGTTAGAAATATACAAGAATGCCAAGGATTTATGTGGGTTTATTTTATATCCTATAACTTTGCTAAATTTATTTATTATCTCAGGTAATTTTAACTTGATTCTCTAGGATTCTCTAAGTATGTCATCATATCATCTGCAAAGAGTGAAAGCTTAGTCTTTTCTTCACTGATTCTAATTGTTTTAATTTCTTTTTCTTCTCTTATCACTATAGCTAGCATTTCTAGCACCACATTGAATAAGAGGGGATGATAGGGGACATCTTTGTTTCACCCCCCATCTTATTGGAAGTACTTCTAGCTTATCCCTATTATAATACTTGGAGATAGTTTTAGGTAGATACTACATGTAATTTTAAGGAAGACTCCACTTTTCTTATGCTTTCTAGTGTTCTTAATAGGAATGGGTGTTGTATTTTGTCAAAAGCTTTTTCTGCATCTATTGAGATTAGATGGTTTCTGCTAGTTTTGTTTTTTAAATGGTTGATTATACTAATAGCTTTCGTAATATTGAACCAGACTTGCATTCCTGTAATAAATTCTACCTGATGAAATTGCATTATTCTCATGATAAGTTGCTGTAACCTTTGTGCTAATATTTTATTTATTTTTTTTCATCTATATTCATGAGAGAAATTGGTCTATAATTTTCATTCTCTTTTTTGGAACTTCTCCAATTAAGTATCAATACCATATTGGTATCATAAAAATAATTTGGTCAAACTTCAATTTTTCCAAAGTGTGTATAACATGTTGGAATTAATTGTTCTTTAAATGTCTGATAGAATTCACTTGTAAATTCATGTAGTCCTGGAGATTTTTTTCCTAGGGAGTGCATTGAAAGCTTGCTAAAATTTCTTTTTCTGAGATAGGGTTATTTAAGTATTTTATTTCATCTTCAGTTAACCTGGGCAACTTAAATTTTTGTAAATATTCATTTATTTTACTAAGATTGTCAAAAATATGGGCATACAATTGAGCAAAATAATTCCTAATTATTCCTTTGATTTCATTTTCTTTGGAGGTGAATACACTCTTTTCATTTTGATACTGGTAATTTGGTTTTCTTCTTTTTTTTCCCAAATACTTTATTAAATTGTGGTTTACATCATTCATTTCTGCAATGTTTTGAGTTACAACCTTTTTTCCTCATTTTCCCTGCACCCACCCCAGAATAACAGTCCCACAGGATGTCCCCTCATCGAATCTGCTCTCTCCCATATCTTCTCCCATACCCCACTTGACTCTCCCAGTAGGGCAAGGTGAATCTCATTGGCCCAATGCCTGTAATATTATTTCCCAATTATATGCAAAATAGTATTGATAATAGTATTTGTACATTTTTACACATTTGATTTTAAAACTTTGAATTCCAGATTCATTCCCTTCCTCCCTTGTAACCCACCCTTAATGGAAAAATAAACAATTCGGTATATGTAGTGCATTTGTAGCTATGCAAAATATTACCATAGTAGAAATACTGTAAACAACTGACTATATTACCCTCCCTCCTATCCCACCTACCACTTGGTCTATTCCTTACTTTGATCCTGTCCCTTTTCACAGGGGATGCTTCCTATCTCCTTCCCCCCTTCCCTCCCACCATCCCTTCCATCATCTGCCCTCTCAGTACCTTCCCCCCTACTCTCCTGTAGGGTGAGATAGCCTATTTAATATGTATATCATTCTCTCCCTTGTCCAAATTCAATGAGAATGTTTTGCCTCTTTGCCTTCCTGTTCTCCCTCTCCTTTGTAACAATTTTCCCTTGCCTCTTTTCTATGAGAGAGTTTACCCCATTTTGTCTCTCCCCATCTCATCTCATTATATTCCCCTCTCAACTCTCAATTTCACATTTTAAGTATCATCCCTTCCTATTCAATTTGACTGGTGCCCTCTAACTATGTATACATGTAAACATATATACACACATTCACATATGTACTCATATGCCCATATACACTTCTTCAACTATTTTCATACTGAGAAAAGTTCCATCAGTTACATTTATTGTATTTCCATGTAGGAATGTAAATAGTTCAACTTTGATAAGTTCATTATCATTTATTTTCCCTGTTTACCTTCTCAAGCATCTCTTGTTTCTTGTATCTGAATATCAAATTTTATGTTCAACTCTGGTTTTTTCATCAAGAGGCTTGAAAGTCCTCTATGACCAAATTTTCCCCGAAACATGATACTGAATTTTGCTGGGTAGATGATTCTTGGTTTTAATCCCAGCTCCTTTGCCCTCCAGGATATCATATTCCAAGCCATTTAATCCCTCAGGGTAGAAGCTGCCAGATCCTGTGTTATCCTGATTGCATTTCCAAACTATTCAAATTGTTTCTTCATTGCTGGTTGCAATATTCTCTCCCTGATCTGGGAATTCTGGAACATGGCAATAATATTCCTAGGAGTTTTCTTTTTGGGATTGCTTTCAGGAGGTGTTCGGTGAATTCTTTCAACCTCTATTTTGCCCTCTGGTTCTAAAACATCAGGGCAAATTTCCTGGAGAATTTCTTGAAGGATGATTTCGAAGTTCTTTCTTTGATCATGGTTTTCAAGGATTCCAATATTTTTTAAATTTTCTCTCCTAGATCTGTTTTCTATCAGTGGTTTTTCCCATGAGATATTTCACATTGCCTTCTATTCTTCCATTTGTTTGGATGTGTTTAACAGCTTCCCTTTGGTCCATTCTAAACCCAAAGGAAAGACTCTCCTCAGTGGGCCTTTGAGATTCTTTTTTCCATCTGGAAAATTCAGCTTTTTAAGGCATTCCTCTCCTCTTTGCCTTTTACAGCCTCTTTTGCCATTTGAGTTAGTCTGTTTTTTAGGGTGTTATTTTCCTCAGTAAGGATGTTGACTCTCCTTTCACAATTTTCTTGCTTCATTTTCATTTCTCTTTCCAATTTTTCATCAACTTCTCTTATTTGATTTTCAAAATCATTCCTTAGGTCTTCTATGGCCTGTAACCAGCTCATATTTTCATTTGGGGCTTTTTATGCAGGAGTTCTGACCTCCCAGTCCTCCTCCTGTCACATGCTTCGGTCCTCTTGGCCCCCAAAATAGGAGTCTAATGTTGAATTTTTCTGTTTATTTTGTTTCCTTTGCCTAGGCATGCTTCCAGTCAATTACTTGACTTTTGGGTTTGTTGCCACAGTAGGACTCTGGCTCCAGCCAGGGGAGCTTCCTTCCCAAATTCTGGAGTTTTCCCAACTTCCAGAGGTATTACTTGGGTGCCCTCTCTGGATCCCCCACATGCTCTGGCAAGCTGGTCATACACCCCAAGACCTCCACCCCAGGCCTCAAGCCAGATCCAAGAAGGCCAAATCAAGAGAGATTATGCCCAGGACTGATCACCGGGGCCCCCACAGTTAGCAGGGCAGGAATTAAGCTGTCAACTGTGTCTGAGGCTGTGCTGAAACTTCTCATTGGCTTCTCGCCCCCAGGGAAAGAGGCTGACTTGCTCTCCCAACTGAGTCCCAAAGTCCATACCACACTAATCTCTCACTTTGTCCATGGCATCTATGTGTTGGTAATTGTGGAAACGCCACAGCTGCTGGTGTTCTAGAGTCTCTCCATCTAGCTGCTGGTCAAGCCACCCTGAGGCTAAAACCTCTTACTCATATGTGCCTGGGGTCGGCTCCCAGACTGCTGTGCTGGCCGCTCCCTGCTGGGCTATTGGGCTGTCCTCAGAGGGAGGTTAGCTTCTCTTTGTTATTTTGTGGGTGCTGGAGCTCCAGATGTTGTTTAGAGTCCCCTTTTTATATAAATTTTGAGGTGGTAGGAACAAGAGCTGTATGGCCAAGCCATTTCTACTCTGCCATGTGGACTTCTTTCTTTTTTTCATCCAATTGACTAATCCTTTATCTATTTTATTGTTGGTTTTTTTTTCCCCATAAATCCAGCTCTTAGTTTATTTATCAGTTCAATAGTTTTCTTAATTTCATTTTTATTACTAATTCCTTTGGTTGTCAGTATTTCTAATTTAATGTTAATTGAGGATTTTTCAATTTGTTCTTTTTCTAGCTTTTTCAGTTGGATTCCCAATTCATTGGTCTCCTTTTTTCTCTATTTTACTCATGTAAGCATTCAGAGATATAAAACTTTCACTAAGAACAACTTTCACTACATCCAAGTGAAACATCCATTCATCCATCACTAACATTTTGGTATGTTATCTTTTTATTGTCATTCTCTTGAATGAAGTTATTGATTGTTTCTATGGTTTGTTGTTTGGCCCACTCATTCTTTAAGGTTAGATTATTTAGTTTCCAATTAGTTTTTAGTCTATTATTTCCATGGCTTTTTATTACAGATAATTTTATTACATCATAATCTGAAAGTGATGCATTTAATATTTCTGCCTTTCTGTGCTGGAAGTTGAGGTTTTTATACCCTAGTATATAGTACATTTTTGCGTATGTGACATGTACTTCTGAAAAGAAGGTATATTCCTTTTTATCCCCACTCAATTTTCTCCAGAGGTCTATCATATCTACCTTATGAATTCTATTCACCTCCTTAATTACTTTCTTGTTTATTTTGAGGTTAGATTTATCAAGTTCAGTTAGGGGGAGTTTGAGGTCTCCCACTTATATAGTTTTGTTATCTATTTCTTCCTCCAACTCCCTTAAGTTCTCCATATATATATATATATGTGTGTGTGTGTGTGTGTGTGTATGTGTGTGTGTTTAGTAATGATATTACTTCCTTGTCAATGGTACCTTTTAGAAGGATATAGTAACCTTCCTTATCTCTTTTAATTAAATCTTTTATAATTTCCTTTTGCTTTGTCTGAGATTAAGATTGCTACCCCTACTTTTTTGTAAACTCTAGCTGAAGCATAACATATTCTACTCCAGCCTTTTACCTTTACGCACATGTATCACCTTGTTTCAAATATCTTTCTTCTAAATAGCATATTGTAGGATTATGTTTTTAATCCATTCTGCTATCCACTTCCATTTTAGGAGAGAGTTCATTCCATTAATATTCACAAATATGATTACTATCTGTGTTTTTCTTTTAAGCCTTTTCTTTTCCTTGTTTATGTTTTTATTTCTCCTTTCTCCCTTCCCCTCCTTAAGATTTTTCCTTTTGACCACCCTCCTCCCTTGATATTCTCTCCCTATCAGCCCCCTCCCTTTTCCTAATTTTTCCCCTTACCACTTCTTTCCTCCCTTATACCCCCTCTTTTTTTGCCTTTCCCCTCCTACTACCTGTAGGACACACTAGGTTTTTATACTTAACAAAGCATGTCATTCTCTCTTTGAACAAAATCCTCTTAGAATAAATCTAAAACAATGCTCCTCTTCCTCCCTTCTTTTCTGCTACTATGATAAGCTTTTGTATCTCTTCATGTTAGATTCTTTTACTTAACTGAGTATATTATACCTTCATTGAACTAAAGCCATTGAGAGTAAAGCCCTTACAATGTGCATCTCCTTCCCTACTTCCCCTCTATTTTAATGTGATTTTTATGCTTTTTTTCTCAATTCTACTTTTTAAGGCATTCTTCTCCTCGTGTTTTTTTAATTTCTTTTTCCATTTCAGTTTATTTTTTTAACGTGATATTTTCTTCAGTGTTTGTTTTTTGGGTTTTTTTTTTGGGGGGGGGGAGTCTCCTTTAGTAAACTGTGGACTTGTTTTTCATGATTTTCTTGCATCAACTCTCATTTCTCTTTCCAATTTTTCTTCTACTTCTCTTATTTGATTTTCAAAATCCTTTTGAGCTCCTCCAAGATGTCCATCAATTAACATTCTTCTTGGAAGCTTTTAATGCAGGAATTTTGACTTTGTTTTCTTCTGGTTGTATGGTTTATTCTTCTTTCTCCTACAGTCTGATTTTTTCCCTTTGTTTGCTCATTTTCCCAGCCAATGACTTGACTTCTGAGCTCTTTGCCAATGTAGGACTCTACTTCCAGGGTGCAAAGTGTTCTCTCCTAAATTTCTGGGGTTTGCACTGCTGTTGTCAGAGCAACTTCTAGGTACCTGTGAATTTTCAGTTTTTCTAAGGTGATATGATTGAAGGAGATGTCTCACAATGTCAGTTCTCTGGTCTATGAATGACCACACATGCTCTTGTCTGTCTCAGAACTATGTGGAGGATGCCCTCTCCACAGCCACCACAAGCTCTGCCATGCCAACAGTCCTCCTCACCCCAGAACTACCATCTAAGACTATGACCCAGATCCAAGCAGTGTAAAGCAAGAGCAATTGCCCTCTGATCAGCCATTTGACCCCCTACCATCTGTAGTCCTATGGCTCCAGAAGCAGCTGCTACTGCACTGCTGCCACTGCTGCCATAGCCACCTCCGATACCCTGGGATGGGGCCAGACCATGCACTTCTCTCACCCAGGTTCAATATATTTTCCTTCATTGACCATATATATATATATATATATTTGAAACATTTAATTTTAAAACTTCGAATTCCAGATCGATTCCCTTCCCCCCTTGTCACCCACTCCCACTAGGAAGATAAGCAATTCAGTATGTGTTGTACATGTATACCTATACAAAACATTACCATAGTAGATTTATTGTAAAAGACTGACTGTATTTCCCTCCCACCCACACCACCCCCCACCTGGTCCATTCCTTATTTTGATCCTATCCCTCTTCAAAAGTGGGTGCCTCCAACTTCCCCTCCCCCCAGCATGCCCTCCCGTGCATCATCCCCCCTCTCATCCACCTCCTCCCTACTATCCTGCAGGGTGAGATATCCCATTTAGTATGTATGTCATTATCTCCCTGAGCCAAATTCAATGAGAATATGGTTTTGCCTTTTTGCCTTCCTGTTCTTCCCCTCCCCTGCGACTACTTCCCTTTGCATCTTCTACATGAGATAGTTTATCCCCGCCCCTGTCTCTCCCCATCTCCTCTTGCCACATTCCTCTCTCACCTCTTAAATTCATGCCATAAGTATCATCCCTTCCCATCAAATTGGACCTGTGCCCTCTATCCATGTATACCTGGAAACACATATGTATTCATATACCCATATACCCTCCTTCAATTATTTTCATACTGAGAAACGTTTCATCAGTCAAAGTTATTGTTTTTCCATGTGATAATGTAAATAGTTCAACTTTGATAAGTTCCTTTTGATTTCTTTTACCTTCTCAAGTATCTCTTGCTTCTTGTGTCTGAATGTCAAATGTTCTATTCAATTCTAGTTTTTTACCTCGAGAATGCCTGAAAATCCTCCATTCCACTGAATGACCATATTTTCCCCTGAAACAAGGTACTCAGTTTTGCTAGGTAGGTGATTCTTGGTTTTAATCCCAGGTCATTTGCCCTGAAGGATATCATATTCCATGCCCTTCGATCCCTCAATGTAGAAGCTCCCAGGATCTGTGCTCTCCTGATTGTGTTTGCACAATATTGAAATTGTTTCTTCCTGGCTGCTTGTAGTATTTTCTCCTTGATCTGGGAAATCTAGAACCTGGCTATAATATTCCTAGGAGTTTTCTTTTGGGGATATTTTTCTGGAGTTGTTCTGTGGAATCTTTCAACCTCTATTTTGCCCTCTGGGACTAAAACATCAGAGCAATATTCCTTGAGAATTTCTTGGAGGATGATTTCTAGGTTCTTTCTTTGATCATGGCTTTCAGGTAGTCCAATAATTTTTAAATTCTCTCTCCTGGATCTATTTTCCAGTTCAGTGGTTTTTCCCATGAGATATTTCACATTGCCTTCTATTCTTTCAATTGCTTGGATCTGTTTAACAGCATCTAGATTTCTCATAAAGTCACTAGCTTCCATTTGCTCCAGTCTAATTCTGAAAGAATGAATCTCCTCAGTGAGCTTTTGAGATTCTCTTTCCATCTGGTAAATTCAGCTATTTAAAGCATTCTTCTCCTCATTGCTTTTTTGAGCCTCTTTTGCCATTTGAGTTATTCTATTTTTAAGGTGTTATTATCCTCATTCAGGCTGTTGACTCTCATTTCATACTTTTCCTGCATCCTTCTCATTTCTCTTCCCAATTTTTCCTCCACTTATCTTATGTGGTTTTTAAAATGTTTCATAAGGTCCACTATGGCCTGTAACCTGCTCGTGTTTTCATTTGGGGCTTTTGGTGCAGGATTTCTGACCTCACCATCCTCCTCCTCTTCCATGCTTTTATCCTCTTTGCCCCCAAAATAGGAGTCTAATTTTGCATTTTTCTTTTTATTTTGTTTCCTTTGCCTAAGCATGTTGCCACTTAATTACTTGACTTTTGGGCTTGTTGCCACAGTAGGACTCTGCTATCAGACAGGGGAGCTTCTGTCCCAAACATTGGGGTATTCCCAGCTTCCGGGGATATTAGTTGGGTGCCCTCCCTTAAGCCCCCACACACTCTGGCAAGCTGGTCACCTCCACCTCAGACCTCAATCCATATCCAAAAGGTTAAAACAAGAGCAATTAACCCCCAGACTAATTGCCGGATCCCCCTACAGTTTGCAGGCCAGGAGCTGAATCTGCAACTGAAGCTACAAAATGGCAGTTGTGCCAAGGCTCTTCAGCACCTTCTCACTCCCAGGGGAAGAAGCAGACGCATTCCCAAATACTGGTCCCAAAGTAATGTCTCACTTTGTCCTAGGCAAATAGGTGTTAATAACTCTGGACTCTCCACAGCAGCTGGTGTTCTGGGGTCCCTCCAGCCAGCTGCTGGTCTGGCCACCCTGGGGCTTAAACCTCTGACTCATGTGGTCCTGGGCTCTGCTCCCTTCTCAACCTTTTACTTTGTCTTTGGCATTTGTGGCTTGAGATGTCTGGAAACTGCCATAGCTGCCATTGATTCAGTCCCCTGAGGTCTGCTCTTGCCCAGTCTGTGCCAGAGAGGCCTATGTGGGACTCTGCTCTGCTCCCAGTTCAATGTGATAGACCCTTCCTGTCAGCCTGTCAGGTTATCTTCAGCTAGATATATGTTTCCCTCTATCATTTTGTGGGTTCTGTAGTTCTAAAATTTCTTTAGTATATTTTTTACATGTGTTTGGAGGGGCTTGGGGAAGTTTCAAGGAAGTCCCTGCTTTTATTCCACCATCTTTGATCAATCCCTGAACATATGTACGTATGATGGTAGCATGATGCTTTCCAACAAGTGGCAATAACATTGTGGTGAGCTCGTCATTCACTCCTTTTTGTAGACAAAAGTTTGTGTAAAACCTACTCCGTCTTCGTGGTGCAGCCTGCTACTGAGACGACTCAAGTAAAACATATCCATCTCTGTCTTTGATAAGTTGGCCTTCATATGCCAGCCCTCATTCACTCAGGCCTGGTAACTGGATGCAAAACCTGCAGGGTTCTCTCACAGCAAGAGTTGTTTGTTGTTCTGGTCTACTGGATTTCCTATGGTCCATTAACATGTACGTGTTCCATGTACCAACGGAGCGTAGAATCATCTTTGCGAAAGTTTTTCACAATTTTTTTTTATTTTGACCACAAGATAGTTTCCCCATCTACCTCAGTAAACAGACCAATATTCTGCATGCTAAGCTTCAGCAATATATGAACAAAGAGCAGGGTATTTTTCAAAGAGGCAGAGTAACTGAAGACCAAATTGCCAACATTCACGGGATTCTAGAGAAAGCAAAGGAGTTCCAGGAAAACGTCTTTTTCTACTTCATTGATTATACTAAAAGCTTTAACTGTGTGGATCATGACAAAATGTGGTAAGTCCACAAGAAGATGGAAAAACCAGATTATCTTACTTGCCTCTTGAGAAATCTATATGCCGGCCACGAAGCAACAGTTAGAACTGAACATGGAATAATCGATTAGTATTGGATTGGAAAAAGGTATATGACAAGGCTGTATATTGCTACCTTATTTATTTAATTTATTTGCAGAATACATCATATGAAATGTTTGTCTGTATGAATGAAATGTCAGAATTAAGGTTGCCAGGAGAGATATAAACAATCTCAAGTATGCAGACAAGGCAACTTTGATGGAAAAAAAAAGTGGAAAAAAAGTTAAGCCTTTTGATGAGGGTTAAACAGCTAACTTGAAGCTTAATATATATATATATATATATATATATATATATATATATATATATATATATATATATATATACAACAACATATAAATAAGATCTTGGCAACTGGTCCCATCCCTTCTTGACAAATGGAAAATGAAAGCAGTGGCAGATTTTATATTTTTGGACTCAAAGGTCACTGCAGACAGAGCTGTGGCCATGATATTAAAATATGCTTTTTCTTTGGAAGGAAATTTATGGCAAATCTGGACACCATACTGCAGTTCAGAGACATCATCTTACTGATAAAGATACATATAGTCAAATATATATATATATATATATTTTTTTTCCAGTAGTAATGTATGGCTGGAGGTTGCACTATAAGAAAAGCTGATTCCTGTAGAATGGAGCAATCAGTGTTTTCAAATTGTTTTGTTCAAGAAGACTTTTGAGAGTCCCTTGGACAGTAAAGAGATCAAATCAGGAAGTAATTAAAGAAATGAGTCCAGATTATTCACTGGAAGATCAAATATTGAAGATAAAGTCTAAATATGTTGGTCACATGAGAAAACAGGACGCATTGGAAAATGCACTGATGTTGAAAAAGTTTGGAGGCAAAAGGAGAAGGGGATGACAGAAGGAGATGGATAGATAGTGTCGTGGAAGAATTGGACATTCTTCAGGAGATAGTGAATGACAGAAGGGCCTGTATGGTCCATTGGGTAATGAAGAGTCAGACAACAACTGAACAACAACAGCAACAAAATTCTTAAATCTCCTTTCCAAATATCTGCTTATAGAATTGTACCCACAAATGTCTAAATTGTGTATGTCTCTCAATAAAATGTACATTAATCATGTATCATTAAATAATTTGTTCCATGCTGCTAAACATTGCTGGGAGCAAATTCAAACCATGAATATACTATTCATTTCTAAATCAATTAAATCATCTCTACTATTGTTAAAAAGACAATGGATCTTTTTAGTTCTGGATAAAGCACATTAAAAATACATATAATTTTATATAATCACTCAAAGGAATTTTGGGTGTGATTAAAAGCTGTGTAACACTAATTGTGAAAGGAAATCAGTGACTATTAGACACATATGTGTTTAGAAGAACAAAGTCATTTGGTAAAAGCAGGGTTATTAACATAATAAAAGAAAAAAGCACATGAAATGATACAATAAATATATTTCTTATATTATGTTCTTTATCATGTTTTGTTAGTGGAATTATATAATTCAATTAAAAATAACATTTAGTTCAGTATACTTATAGTAAAAATATGGAGAGAAAAGTACCTGCTTCAAAATTTGACATCCAATAAATTTCTGACTTAAAGGAAGTAAGGTGTTCTTAGTCTGAAGCTTGGTTTCCTCATTTGTAAAATGAAGGGATTGGGTCAGATGCTATTTAGCATAACACTATTGCACCTATCCCATACTGCTGGTGGGTCTCTTTACCATACATCTCTTTCCACTCCATTACATCCTCTACTCAGCTGTCAAAGGGAATTTCCTAAAATTTATATCTAACCATGTCATACCCACCACCACCCACCACTCAAAAAAAGAAAAAAAAACAACTCCAGTGTCTCCATATCATATCAAGGATAAAATATAAAATGCTCAGTTCAATGCTTCAAAATCTTTCATAATCTTCCCCCTCCATATTTCAATTCTTAAATATTATACTCTATTCATCCCATCCTCCTCTACTAACTATGTATCTGGTGGTACTGACATCCTTGGAACAAAGTTGACCCACTGGGAACAAACACCCCATCTCCTGATTCTTAATTACCTAAGTAAAGAAATATTTAAACACCGGACTTAATTGTAGTCAAACTTCATGGATTATAGTTACTTTTGTATTTTTGACTGCAGGGTGATGATTTGGGAATATATTAAGCAAATTAAGTAGCATAAGAATCTGAATAGTTTGCTTTGTTGTTTTTAAGATACTTATTTCTCCTCAAGATGAAGACATATTTTCTGCTTTCTTCCTTAACTTAGCTACCATGGAAGAAAAAATATTTTATTATGTCTTTAGGCTGTAATGTGTGGTTCAGCCCAATGAGGTTAATGGCAATCAAGAAAAATCCTTTGTGTGTCCATGCCATGGTCCCATTCCTAAAGCTCTAAAAGCTCTTAGGAAGAAATGTCTTACATTAATCCCAACCAGAATCATTCCCATTGTAATAATTCTTAGCTTTGTGAAATACACCACAAAGAAAAATATATATAGTGAATGAGAATATATTACAGTGGGAATATAAGAATGTAAGTAAGGTCTTTTATATGATTAATATTGTCAAGGGAGATGTAAGGAATTGTATGAGTTTTCCTCTATTTTGTTACATAAAGATGCTTCTCATCTTTCAATATTAAATTCTCATATTTTAGAAATCAGCTAAAGAAGGTCCCCCACCAACAGTAACAATGGAAAAATCACCTAGTGATACCATATTCTTGCTGTCAAGCATATTTCCTGAGAGGAACAAATGTGAGTTCACTGATTGTTAGATTGCTTGCCTTAGTTGAGTCCTTGAATCCTTCCATGGCCAAAGAAGAGTGAAAAGCCTGGAGCTCAGGTATTCTTCAATCAAGAATGTATTCTATGCTGGAGAACAGGAGGCAGCTCCATAGTGTTTTTATTGCTGGAGTAGTTTTGGTCAATTTACTAAAATCAGCTCGATTTCCCTGCCTCAAAAATCAAAACCACAGCAGTTCTTAGGTGGCTTAGTGGCAAGTTATAAATGTTTACACTTTGAAAAATGCTCCTTGGCATCATATGTGAACTTTGAAATATAAGCAAAGGAGTCTCTTTCTAAATTATCATTAGCATTTCCAAATCTAAGGCTGAATGGAAGTCAAACACCTTTTTATAAGTAGAATTATTGTTCACTACCAAAACAAAGGGATTCAGGGCAATTTCTGAAATCATGTAGATAACACAACAGTTTGTCCTGCTTTCATCTCTCTATTAAACTAGAATGTTCCAATTTAATAACTGGTTAATTAAAAAAAAAGTTGAGGTCTTTATGCTTTAGAACATTCAAAACCTATTCAACATTTTTAAACTTAACTGAAATTTATTTTCTTTAAAAAGTGAAATTCTTCATGTTTTGAAGTCTTCTGCAGGTTGTTCATTACATCCATGTGTAATAAGCGATTTGTCCAGTCTTTAGAAACACGTGCAGAATGCTTTGAGTAATGAAATCCCCTTTGTTAAAGCAGGGGATGAATCTGTTTCTGGAAGTTTATTATGAGGTAGCATGGTAGTGCCTAGATCTTCATTTAAAAGCATAAACTGTTATCCTGTGATTGTTCCTAATCTGCTTACTGCATGATGAAAAAACAGCCATATGTTTGACTGCTGAGGAGAAATGGGGTATGCACACAAAAGGCATTAAATCACCCAACTCATTGTTTCTCCCTTACCATATTCAAATTGAGGATGTAATGCAATAAGAAGCCTTGGCATGGGAATAAAGCTCTGGGCATATGGCCCTTTTGCAACTTTTGTCACAGTTGTGGATATTTTTTCTTACTCTTAGTTGAAGAGATATTTAAAGTTGTGAATTTAGAAAGGTCAACAGAGCCACCAAGGGTCTAAGAACACATAAGTTAATGCACAAAAGGTTTTGTTTTGCTTTTTCCTCCCAAGGATGAAGAAAAGCCACAAGGCCACATGCTTGACCCAACAGAGCAGTAAAGTGACATTGCAGCTGATACTCTTGTAATGGAAATGCAGATTTGAAGATCTTCCCTGCCCCTAGGCCCTTTGATTGGCTTAAGAGACTTTGATTGACTTAAGTGACTCTGAGAACCTTCCTTGATTGGAAAATATACTCTGCCTCCTAACAGGCTGAATGTGGTCACATGGAGCCTGTGGTAGGAGGCTTGGTTTTCAGGAATGACCACACCTTGATGCTGTGTGATTGGGCAGTGGGTCAAGAGGGTGGTTACATTCTCTGACCCAGGAGAAGGCTATATAATCCCTCATGGGAGGCTTTGCTTTGGGGCTCATTCTGAGAAGTGTTGTTTGATTTGACCAGATGAGACTTGTGGAAGCCATTGTTGAGAGCCCCCTGGCTTTGAAAACCCAGATGTTGATGCTTCCCTCTCTGGTAACTGTGATTTGGTATTGATATAATGGTTGGACAGTTTGGAAGCCTGTCTATTTGATCTGTCTGTATACCCTGAAGTTCGGGGTGCTGACCTTTTTCCCCTGAACTAGGTAATACATGTTTGTTTGATTAAAGTAAGCTTTTTAACCCATTTTGAGTTGCTTTCCTTTTGAAAAGCAGATCTAAGAACCTGTGTTGGCAGCCACTCTGGGGATGCTGGGGTGCTTGCTGCTACAACTCTGTGTCCTCCTACAGGGAAGGAACTGTGATTTTATGGTACTTTTAAAAAATGGCTAGATTATTGCTTTGTGGCAACAGCTTTAAGTTTGAGCCCACTCTCCCCCATGATCAAGGTAGTAAAAAGACTTGACCTGAAGGTTGTGAGGGTGTTTTTGTATTTTGGTTATTGTTTTATCTTTTCATTAACTACTCCATTACAAAAATTGATGTTAGATTATCTTGGAGAACTGATTACTGATATTAGATAGGGAAGATTCTGTCTCTGGATAATAATTAATTATAAAAGCTAATATTTATATAGAACTTACTATGTATGCTGTACTAAGTGTTTTACAATTATTATCTCCTTTGATCCTCACAACAGCCTTGGGAGATAGGTGCCATTAATTTTACAAATACGTTTTACAAATACATTTTACAAATGTAAACAAAAGTTTACATACATTTTACAAATCAGTTAACTAAGGCAAACTGAGTGGGTTTTGTTGTTGTTGTTGTTGTTGTTTCTTTTTTAATGAGGCTCCCATGGTCACGTAGCTAAGTAACTATAGTCAAATTTGAACTTGGGTCTTTCTGACTACAGACCCAGGACTGTATCAAGTGTTCCACTTAGCTGCTATTATTGATATTGGGAGAATACACTGGGTTAAGGCTTAATCCAATAATATTTTTAAAATAACATTTTATTTTACCCCAGTTTCATGCAAAGAAAATCATTTTAAAATTCATTTAAAAAAGTGAGTTCCCATTTTTTCTTTTCTTCCCTCAACTCCACTCCCTGAGACAATAAGCAATTTTATGTGGGCTAAACTATTAAATTATGCAAAACATATTGCAATGTTATTCATATTGTGAAGAAAGGCATAAACACAAAACAGGGAAAATATAATGGGAAAAATATAAAAAGTTAAAAATAGCATGCTTCAGTATGACTTTAGATTCCATCAGTTCTTTCTCCAGAGGTAGATAACATTTTTCATCATGAGTCCTTTGTAATTATCTTGGATCATTGTATTGTTGAAATAGCTAATCATTTACAATTGATCACCACACAGTTTTTCTATTACTGTGTATAGTGATCTCCTGGTACTTCTTACTTCATTTTGCATCAGTTCATAGAAGTCTTTCCTAGGTTTTTCTGAAATTAACCTGATCATCATTTCTTGTAACATATTAATATTCCACTGAAATCTTATCTTGTCCAGTTATTTCTTGATAGACAGTCAGTTTCTAATCCTTTGCCACCACAGAAAGAGTTGCTATAAATATTTTTTTGAAAATATGTTCTCTCCTCCTTTTTTATCTTTGTGAATGCAGACCTAGTAGTGGTATTCCTAGACAGAGGGATATGCAGAGTTTAATGGCCCTTTTGACATATTTCCAAACTGCTCTCCAGAATGATTGGATCAGTTGACAACTCCACCAACAGTGCATTAGTGTCCCAATTTTCCCACATCCCCTTCAACATTTATTCTTTTCCTATTTTATTTTTTTTGCAACATTAGCAAACCTGATAGGTGTGAGATAGAGCTTCAGGGTTGTTTTGATTTGCAGTTTTCAAATCAATAGTGATTTAGAGCATTTTTTTTTCATATGACTATGGATAGCTTTAATTCTATCTGAAAACTATTCTTTTTTATCCTTTGAACATTTAACCGTCAGTTGGGGAATGACATGAATTCTTATAAATTAGAATAAGTTATCTATATATTTGAGAAATGAGGCCTTTATCAAGACCCTTGTAACAATTATTTCCTAGATTTCTGCTTTCCTTCTAATCTTGGAAGAATTGGTTTTGATTTGGCAAAATCTTTTCAATCTAATACAATCAAACATCCATTTTATGCAGAGTAATGCTCTCTATCTCTTGTTTGGTCATCCTTTCTCCATAGGCTCAATAGGTAAACTTTTCCTTACTCTCCTAATTTGCTAATAGTATTGTGAAGAGAATAAGAGCCAGCTGAGATCTGGGTTTTTAGATAAATTTAGATGTGGGTTGATTGATCAAGGACATGACTACCTGGAGTATACACTCAAATCAGGTAGCCCTGAAATGGGGTACAGGCAATGCTTATAAAGACAAAAACCACAACTGGGGAGGGGAGCTAGCATAAGCAGTGGCATACAGAAGCTAAGAATAGCCATTGGATCTATAGCTCAGGGCTAATTTGGGAATCATGGTGCAAGGGTACAAAAACATGACTGGGGCCCTTCCTAGAATAGGGTGGAGGGCACAGGGGCAGTGGAATTCCCCAAACAGGTTGAGGTCATGGAACAGGTCAGTGTCATGTTCTGAGTGAAGGGTATGGGGGACCATGAATGGTTAGCATTCTGGGTAGGGGAAATTGATGGGTCAGCATCCCAGAACAGGGTGGTCTCTTGCATGGGTTGGACTTGCCTCATGATCTCTATGCACACTTGCACCATAATCCTTATGCAAAATGCTGCTTCAAGACTTTTTGATTTAGGGAAGTACTAACTTAGGGAAGTACTAACTTAAGGGACACATAAGGGAGCAAGGGACTATGCCTTTAGGCTATTACAAGCAGTTACAGGGTTTAGGAGAAAGACAAAGACAAATATAAAGAGACTTAATGATGGCTTAATGGTGGGCTCCAAATCAGGTGGCATGTGATTTTGGTTACCTTACAACAGTATCACTATTTATATGTAAATCATGTCTATATTTTAATCTTATCTTGATATATGATCTAAGATGTTGACCTATATCTGGTTTCTGCCATTCTGTTTGCTAGTATTCCCAGTAGTATTTGGTAAACAGTGGGTTCTTATCCCTGAAACTGAAGGGGTCAATAATATTAAGAAAATAATTTCCATTCCCCCAGAGGTACCCTTAGAATGCTAAGGGGAGGGAAAGCCAAGATGGCAGAGTATAAATAGGACTTACACATGGCTCCCACTTCTACCTCCTCCAACACATGTAAAAAATAACTCTAAAAAAACTTTAGAGCTACAGAATCCACACAATGAGAAAGAGAAAGTAACCTCCTGCTAAAGAGAGCCTGGCAGACCGGCAAGACGGGGCCATTGCAGCACTCTGGGAGCAAAGCATAGCCCCATGTGAGCATGAGGTTTTAGCCTCAGGGAAGCCACAACCAGCCACCTGCTAGAGGGACATCAGGAGAGTGGTTCACCAGCAGCTGTGGTGGTTTCCAGAATTATCAAGCCATAGATGCTAAGGACAAAGTGAGAGGTCTTTGTGAACTTTGGGAACAGGGAGTCTGGGAGTGCAGTCCAGCCTCTGCCCCTGGAGGGAGAAATGGCTGAGGTGTGGTGGCCACTGCCATGTGACTACTTAAGAGCTCCTAGCCTGCAGATTTTAGGGGGGCCAAGCAACCAGTCTGAGGGATAGCCACTGTTGCTTTAACATCCTTGGATCTAGATTGCTATGTAGGGTGAAGGTCCTATGGTGAGTGACCAGTGAGCCAGAGCATGTGGAGGCTTCAGAGAGGGAAGCTCTGGGAGCTAATAAAACCCCAACGACTTGGGACAAAGCTCTCCTCTTTGGAAACAGAGTTCTACTGTGGCAAAAATTCCAGAAGTCAAGTAATTGAGTGGCAACATGGGCAAGCAAGGGAATCAAAGCAAGCACTGCATCCAGCTTTGGACTCCTATTTTGGGGACAAAAAGGATCAAAGCATGGAAGAGGAAGAGGACAATGAAGTAAGAACTCCTGCAACAAAGGCTTCCAAGAAAAATATGAACTGCTTACAGGCCATAGAGGAGATTAAGAAGGATTTTGAAAACCAAATTCGAGATTTGGAGGAAAAATTGGGAAGAGAAATGAGAATGATGCAAGAAAATCATTAAAAGAGAGTCAAGAGGGGGCAGCTAGGTGGCACAGTGAATAGAGCACCAGCCCTGGACTCAGGAGGACCTGAGTTCAAATCTGGCCTCAGACACTTAACACAAAAATTAGCTGTGTGACCTTGGGCAAGTCACTTAACCCCAAATTGCCTTCCAAAAAGCAAAAAAAAAAAAAAAAAAGTAAAGGACTGGATGAAACATTAAAAAAAAGAGAAATTCAAAAACCTGGCAGAAGAAAATAACACCTTAAAAAATAGACTAACTCAAATGTCAAAAGAGGTTCAAAAAGCCAATGAGGAGAAGATTGTCTTAAAAAGCTGAATTTGCCAGATGGAAAAAGAATCTCAAAAGCTCACTGAGGAGAATCATTCCTTGAGAATTAGACTGGAGCAAAAGCAATCCTCCATGATAGATCTTCCCTTGATGAGACTCTATAAAATAAGCCAGTCTGGTACTTATAGGAGCACAGTTCGTTTCCAGGTGGAGACTCAAAATCTTTTCAGCTGAGTATGACTGTCAGAGACTATACTCTCTGGAAAATAGAGAGTGGTTTCTACATGGCAATAAAGGTTCAAAACAAGTCTTTTAGGAAGGTTTCTTAGGGTAACCTATAGTTTAAAGAGCCTTGTCAAAGACCAAAGGTCATAGCATTTAAACACAGTACTTATAGATTATCTAATCCAAGGGTTCTTAATGTAGGTTCCATAAATTTGATTCAATCAGCAAACTGCCATATGCAAAGGGGATTAGCTTGATTACTAGTCTCCACACTTCTTTGATTGTACTTCCCACTGACTAAAAAAAATAGAGCATATGTGTTTATGTACATGCATATATATATGCAAATCTGTGTGGATATAGTTAATATGATAACAATTATTATATAATTATAAATATAGCAATTAATATTAATATATATCACAATTATATTTACAAATATATTTATAATTACATATATGGTAAAACTAACATAAATACATACTAAAGAAATCAGCTAATGATGAAACTGTATTTTAGTCTCTAGGGAACCTTTAGAGTTTATTGAAAAGGAAATATTCAGCTACAAGGACTGAAATGGGCAGTGTTTTTATAGAAGAGAAGCACATGCTTGACTCCTATAGAAGTTTGTATATGCTGATATTTCCAAATTCTCATTAATTGATCCATGATCCCTGGAGTCTTGCCATGGCTTACAACCAGGCTACAAACAATAATTAATAGCACACTGGCCTTGAGCAAGGGTATCCAAATATGTTTCAAGGTATATGCATGTGTGTCAGAGTGAGAGTGTGTGTGTATGTCACACACACATACATGCATATATACACACACACACATATATATATATTTATAGATAAATTACATGTGTATTATGTACTTATATATGAGTATACTCCACATTATTATACTTAATAATTTGTAACTTATTTACAAATTTTTATTGATACGTACACATGTAGAAAACTTACACAAAATATTTTATTTGAAAAAAATGATAAACATGAGAGAAAAAAATTACCCAACAGTCAATATGGAGTCAGTGGAATTTGTGGATGGGGAGGTAATGGTCAGACATGGGTCTTAGAAAAATCATTTTTGTAACTAAGTAGATGTCATATTGAATAGGGGAGAAATTTGAGGTAGAGAGGTCACACTGCACTACAAACTACTCTCTGAACTGGTTATGTCCCTTCTCTTTTCCTTTTAATTGACTTTATACTAAGCTTGGGAAAATACAATTCCCTTGTGTCATCTTGAAACATTCATTTCCCTATAAGTGATTTTTTTGGTAGTGGTGTAGTGTGGCACAAAGATATTTTGCCTTCAGGAAGATTTATGAGGCCAGAGGCATAAAATAAATCTATATGCTCTTTCACTTTGGGTGAAAAGAGGGAAGGGATGTTTTTAAGTGGAGGACTAAAATGGAAAAAAGAGAAGGCCATTCTTGACATAGAGAGGAGAATGACAGATGGCCATTAAAATATGATCCAAGAAGATAAGGGTGAAGTAATGTAGACCTCATAATAAGCTTAGTTTTAGGGAAATTAGGTACCATAAGAAATTACTTTCTGCAAATAAGGGTCCTACTTGCCATTGCATTGTACCACAAGAGTCAGATTCCAGAAGGTGGTCAACATACAGAATGCAAGTTGAGATATAAATTGAGAGCTAGTTGTCTAAGACAAAGAGACAGCATCCAGGAAAAAAAAAAAAAACAGCTAAGTAAAACAAAGATTCAGTTCACCTATGCAGTGATGTGTACTGAGTGCCAGGCTTGGAATCAGGAAGCCCTGAGTCCAGATCTGTCCTCAGACACTTAATAGTTGTGTGACCCTAGGCAAGTCAACTTAGCTCCTTTTGCCTCAGTTCCTCATCTTTACAATCACGTGGAAAAGGAAATATCAAACCACTCCAGGATCATTGTCAAGAAAACTTCAAATGGCATCATAAGTGTTGGAAATGACTAAATTAACAATAACAGCAGTAAATATTTTGATTTATTAATCATAACAACAAATAAAAGTGGGGTAAAATAATAACAATGAGAAAATATATAAGAATAGTTTATACCCTATTAGGTAAAAAAAAATATATATATATATGTATGTATACACACATATATAAAACAAATTATATTAACAAAAATGAAAAAATAATTAGCTAATGTACTGAGTGTGATTATTTAAACTAGAAAATTGAAAAATTAATAAACTACAAAGAGAAGAGAAGGCATTGCAAATTAGAGAAGAAACATAAAATTTAAAAAAAGTCTGTACAAATGTTAAAATCTGAAAATGGGTTTATTGAAGAGAAGAGTGACTTTGATCTTTAGCCAACCTGTATACAAAAATAAAGATCAACTTGAAATTGTCGCAATAAAAATGTAGAAGGTGAATTCACAAAGAAGATATGGGAAGAAGAATTATATGCCTGAAAACCTGAGAAGACAAAGGAAGTTATTGAGACCCTACAAGAAAATCCCACCATAAAATACTCATCTTAAAATGAAAAAAAAAAACTAAATGAAAAGATATTGATTAATCTAATGTCAGGAAGATAAATTGATTAAATGTACTACCAAGGCAGAAAAAAAAAAACTGATTCAGATAGATGTTCAACTGAATTCTGAGTTACATTTAAAGTGCAAGCAGTAATGATGCTATAGAAAAATTTCAAATAATTGAGAAAAAATAATCATTAAAATACATCTGTGTGACTAATATGAATGTGATACCCAAACCAGGGAATGACAAACCAGAGAAAAAATAGATGAATATTATGAAAAAATATTATTTAAAAAAATTAATAAAAAATTTAAATAAGGTACTAGCTTGGTTTTATAGACCTTTGGGCATAGTTACAAATTGCTCTACAGAATGGTTGAATCAGTTCACAACTGCACCAACAGTGCATGAATGTCTCATTTTTGTGACATCCCCTCCAACATTTGTCATTTACCTTTGCTGTGCTATTATCCAATCTAATAAGTATGAGGTCGTACCTCAGAACTGTTTTAAATTTACATTTCTCCAATCAATAGTTAGATTTTTTTATATGATTGTAGGTAGCTTTGATTGCTTCATGTGAAAAGTGATCATATCTTTTAATAATTTATCAATTGGGGAATGGCTCTTATTTTGTTTTAATTTGACTCAGTTCTCTATATGTTTAAGAAATGAGGTCTTTTTCAGAATTGCTTCAAAACTTCTTTCACAATTACTCTTGCTAACTCTATTTCCCTCCATCCTATTCCCACTCCCCTGTTTATTCTCTTCTCTCCTTTCACTCTGTCCATACTAAAAAGTGTTTTGTTTCTGACTATCCCACCCCCTAGTCTTCCCTCCCATCTACCCATTAACCCCTTCTCTAATCCTCTTTCTCTCATAGTTTCCAGTAGGGTAAGATAGATTTCTATAGTCAATTGAGTGTGTATGTTATTCCCTCTCTGAGTTAATGATGATGAGATTAAAGTTCACTCATTCCCCCTCACCTTCCCCTTTCCCCCCTCTACTGTAAAAGCTATTTCTTGCCTGTTTTATGCCCGATGATTTACTCCATTATACCTCCCTCTTTCTCTTTGTACATTTCTCTATTGCCCTTAATTTTATTTTTTAGACATCATCCCCTCATATTCAACACACATACCTGTGCCCTCTGTCTATATATATACTCCTTCTAACTACCCTAATAATGAAAAAGGTATCATGGTTTATAGATATCATCTTCCCATATAGGAACATAAATAGTATAACCTTACTGAATCCCTTATTTCCCTATTCAATTTATCTTTTTATGCTTCTTAAGTCTTGTATTTAAAAGTCAAATTTTCCATTCAGTTTTGGTCTTTTCATCAAGAATGCTTGAAAGTTCTCTGTCTCATTGAATATACACTTTCCCAAACATAGGTCATACTCAGTTTTCCTGGGCAGGTGACTCTTGGCTGTAATCCTAGCTCCTTTGCCCTCTGGAATATCATATTCCAAGCCTTCTAATTCTTTGATACAGAAACTGCTAAATCTTGGGCTATCTTGATTTTAGCTCCATGACACTTGGATTGTTTCTTTCAGGCTGCTTGCAATAATTTCTTCATGAACTGGGGACTCTAATGTCGCTATCACATTTCTGGTAGTTTTCATTTTGGGATATCTTTCAGAAGAATTACTAATGAAAAGGCTAAAACTGGATAGAACATTTTTATTTTCAAATGCAAGACTCAAGAGAAGCATAAAAAGGCTAATAAGAAAAATAATTCATAAGGGATTCAATGATGTTACACAGTTTATATTCTGACATGAGAAGATGATACTTTTAATTCCCAAAACGTTTTCATTATTTGGGAAGTTAAAAGGAGTATACATAGAGTATATGGATACAAGTTGAGTAAGATGCTATAAAATAAAAAAAAAAAAAGATTAAGGAGTGAAAAAGAGGGATGCTCTGGGATATTATTAATTATCTCACATAAAGAAGTACAAAAAAGTTTTACAGTGTAGGGGAAGTTGGTTCAAGGGGTTTGATGGGCAATGATTGAATTTCATTCTCATTGGAACTGGCACACACACACACACACACACACACACACTCAGATTTGGAAATCTCGCTTATCCTACAAGGAAGTAGAAAGGGAGGGAGATAAGAGAAGAAATGGTGTTGGAAGAAGAGATGGAGGATTGGAGGAGGCAGTGGACCAAAGCAAAACATTTTGAGGAGAAACAGGGTGAAAGGAGTGAGGAAAAGAAAAAGAGAGAGACAGATAGAGAGACAGAGACAGAGAGAGAAGTAAACAATAGAAAAATAGAATGAGGAAAATACACAGTTTGTAACTGTGAATATGAATGTGAATGTGAAACAGAAGTGGATAGCAAAGTGGATAAAAATCAGGTTTCTACAATATGAAGTTTATGAGAAACACACTTAAAACAGAGACACATATGCAATGTAAAGGAAAGGGGCTGGAGTAGCTAAAGTTAAAAACAAAACAAAACAAAAACAGGGTCAGTGACAAAAACCACGAGGAAATGGTAGCAAAAGAAAGGCCATTAAACGTAACTTTAAAATTATAAAAGATCTGTCATTCTAATGATATGTGGTTAAAACTTATATAACTATAATTGCAAGACCCTCTTCATCTAAATGAAGGAAGACAAACAATTAAAGGATGTTCATGATTGGGCCATGCCAAACTAATTAAAATAATGTTACTGTGTGAAATGATTTGTACTATATATCACACAATCAGAATGCCAATTAGATACTTATAAAATTAGACAAAATTAGACAAAATTAGACAAAAAATTCATCTGGAATAACAAAAATATCTAAAATTTCAAGGTGAATAATGAAAAGAAAGTAATAAGCACCTGCATTTCAGACATCAAAGTATAATATTAAAACACAATAATTCAAAATATTTGGGAACCATTATAATTGTAACATAGAAGTGAGATATTTATAATGGAGGTGAAAAGATGGTTATGATCGACGTGGAAAAGTTCTTTAAAATACAAATATATATATAGATATATATATATAATTAAAGATAAAAGAGAGGATCACCAGTATTTGTTGTGTATGGGTGTAAAATGGTCAGATTTACACAGAAGGAAAATCATTGACAGCTATGGTGAGAATGGATTGGAATAACAAGAAACTTTAAGCAAGAAGACAATTTAAGGAAGCAAGTTCAACAGTTTAGGCAAGGGTATCCAAGTGCCTGAGTTAGGATGGTAGTTGGGTGAGTAAAGAGAAGTGATCATATGTAAAAGTTAGTGTGTAGAAGTAGAAGTATTTGTCACTGATTGGAAATACTGCTTGAGAAAGAATGAAAAACTGAGGATAAATCTGAGGCCAGGAATTTTGTCAATTGAAAGATTGTCAATTGAAAAATTGATGACATCAAAGACCAAAATATGGAAATTTGAAGAAGGGTGGTTTTTCTTAGGGAAGGGGGAAGTTAATCAATTTTCTTTTGGACACAGCAAGGAATGCTCTAGGAGAGAAGCTTGGGGAGAAAATTGGAGCTGGTTATGTAGTTCTATGAAACATCTCCATAGATATGGAAGCTGATTAGTTAGAAAGTGAAAGTATGTAGAGAGAGAAGAGAATAGAGTCTCAATAAATAATTTCAGTTAGTGGGGCAGAAACAATTACCTTAGTAAGAATAGGGGTAAGAGAGTGTAGTGTCATAAAAACCCAAAGAGGAGAGAGTATAGTGTCTAATGGCAGCAATGCAATAGAGGGGGTCAGAAAAGATGTGGACTAAAAAAATAAAAACCATGAAATCTGAAAATAAGTATATCACTGGTAATTTGGGAGAGAATAATTTGAGTTGAATGAGAGGCTCAGATGCCAGACTATAAAAAGGTGAAGAGAGAGCAAGAACACTAGTGGAGCTATGATTATAATGTTTTAAGTGATTTAAATATGGGTGATAGATGAGAGATATAAGATGAGCTCATTTTGATGGTAGGAAATAGAAGGGCTGTTGAGCCTGAATAAGGATGATGAGAAATCTTATGTTTATATAATATAATGGTTCTTTGAAGGTACCAAGCAAATTTAGCTTATAAAAGAGATAGAATGAAATTCACATGTGGAAAAATGAATGGATGAAGGGTATACACTGTCTGGTAAACAATATAGATTTTAATGAACAACTCATAGATTTAACAAATCAATACATGTAATTCAAAGAAACACTGTACCTTGTCTATGAACAGAACCTTTGATTGAACAGAATTTGGTGAGTTGGTTGGATTAAATTTGGGGAAAAAATATCAGTGACTTTAATGATCCTAAAGTTCACCCTGTAAGAAAACCCACTCATTTCTATGTGGTTGTTCTTCTGACTATGTAAAACAATAGTCTGTGAAAAACAGTGTTTCTAATTATGGAAAATCTAATGGAGAACTGCAATATAAGCATAAGCTGGTCACATCATATCATTAGATAAGAATAATAAAGAGAATAAAGGAAATAATCAAGGAAAACAGATGAACGGAAAATAAGTTAATCAAGTGATTTAATATGATTAAAGGATAGTCAGTGGACAACACCCATGTTCATTTGTTATCCACACAACATCAAGAGAATTGGAAGAAAGTCCATAGCATTTTTGGAGGGTGGCAGGAGTACATGTACAAATTTTGCATAAGGTGAGAAATTATGGGTTGTATTTAGTTACATTTTTGGAAGGTATATGCCCATCAAAATATGACTGCTTAATCATTGTGTGTATGTGTATGTGTATGTGTATGTATGTGTATATGTATATGTATATGTATATGTATATGTATATGTATATGTATATGTATTTGTAGACGTATGTGTATGTGTATGAGTATATGTATGTGTATGTGTATATGCATGTGTATGTGTATTTGTGTGTATATATGTTTGTGCATATATACATGTATATGTATGTGTATATATAAGTGCATTGTATGTATATATTATATCTATGTGTATGTATAGATATAAATATATGTGTACACATACATGAACGTATGTCTCCCATTATGTATGCATACATATGTATACATATAAATATCCCATTATTGATGCTTTTATTTACATATGCTGCTTATATTTTAATAAGTTAACATATCATTTTATATACATATGAAATAAAATATATAGAAAAGCCTTTTATTTTATATGTGAATAGTGAAATTTGGTAGGTGACAGGTATTCTCTGTCGGAGTAAGGTACAAATAGTTAAGCAAGAGATTCATATAATACCCTTCTCCTTGTAAGACTGTATTAAAAATAATGAAGTACATTATATATGGTGAAAATATAAAAAGCAAAATAAATAACAATTAAACAGAAAATCAAATAAACAAAAATACATCGTTACCAAAATCTTTTAAATTTTACTTAAATGTATTCTTAATCTAACATATACCATAACAATTCCTATATAGAGGAAAACTCTTATTGAATCTTTGAAATATGTTTGATATATAACTACATCTCTCACCTTGTACTGGAATAAAATTAAACCACCAGTTTTAGGGGACAGGGTCCTAAAGCTCATGTAGAATGAAATAGCTGTTTTAATAATAATTCTGGATTCATTTGATGAAACATAGAAAAAAATCTAGTTTGAAATGATGCATATTGTCTATTTCATTTTATTAAAGGAAAATATTCAGTCAACATATTTAATCCATGCAGTTAAAATTTGATCTTGGTATACACTCTATTTTTTGTCTTTTTGCTGATCTTGTCACTGTTGAAGAGGCCTGCCTGGCAGCTGTTAACTGTCAATGGACAATATGGTCTAATAAGCAAAGGGTATGTCAACTGTCAATGGACCATATGCAGATGATGAGCAAAGTGACAGATTGAAAAAAAGAGGCATTAACCTCTACACTGTACCCTCAGGTATGGTTTCAAGACAGGTTGTTAAGCATAACACAATATGTTGAGCATCTAATTTAGTGTCCATTGATCCACAATCAATTTTAAGAAAATAGTAAGTAAAAGCTTTTAAAGATGAGTTTTTAGAAGAGGTATATTTATCTTTCCATTTTAATCCAATTCTTTCCAACAAGTACTTATTAAACACCTAATTGATACAAAAGGGTAGATTAAGTACTGGTAATTATAAAGATGAAAAAAAAGAACATCTTGCACTCAAGTACCTTACATTCTACAATATACATATATACATATACATACACATATTCTACTGCTTACATGCCATGCAGTTATGCAAGGCATAATTTGGTAGAATCAGAGATGACTAACATCTACAGGAATCAGTAAAGGCATATTATAAGAGAAAGCACATAAGGTGACATCTGGAAGAAGTTAGTGGTTCTAAAAAGTGGAGGTGAGGATGGAGTGCCTTCCAAGCATGGGGGATAAATCCTGGAAAATGCACAGATGTTAAGCAGAGATGTTAAATACACCAATCTTTGGGTCGCATGTGACCATGAGCACTGAACAAGATTAAAATGTAATTGGGAAATATTTAACAAAATGAATAAGAACACAATAAAATATGGATATTATATTTTAAAGTTAAGTCAATAATGCAGCCTTTAGGGATCTTTATGTATACTTTGGTGACCTCTGTTTCTATCTGAGTTTGACACCCCTCATATGGAGCATGGTATGCCACATATGAGTAATAAGAAGTAAGAGAGTTGTTTTTTTTTTTTAATTTGTTTTGTTTTTGCTTTTTGGAGGGCAATTGGGGTTAAGTAACTTGCCCAAGTTCACAAAACTAGGTGGTGTGTGTGTGTGTGTGTGTGTGTGTGTGTGTGTGTGTGTGTGTTAAGTGTCTGGGGCCAGATCCAAACTCAGGTCCTCCTGACTCCATGGCCAGCACTCTACTCAATGTGCCACCTAGCTGCCCCAAGAAGTAAGAGAGTTTGGGTGGAATATGGAGTGCTTGAAGGAAAGTCTTAAAGAACTGAAAGATAAATATCTCTCTTTAAAACCACATCCATAAAAAATCTAGAACAGAAGAAATAATAGGTTTTGAAAATATATGTTTTTTCAATAAATGAGAGCATGGAAGGAAAAAGAAAACAAATTAGAATTATGAAAAAAAATTGGAAAGGAAATTAACAGCTTGGCCAAATAAGTAAAAATATTGTAGAAGTAACAAATTGTCCAGAAATTAGGATGCACCAAATCAAAGTCAATGACCCCAAGAGAAAACAAGAAATATTGAAAACAAAGTAAAAAAAAAGTAAAATACAAAAAAAAAAACCTATAAGGTATCTTATCCCTGGAAAACATATTGAGGAGAAAAAAAATTAGAAATCATTGTACTACTTGAAAGTCACATCCAAAAATAGAGCCTAGACATCATATTTTAAGAAATTTAAAAGTAATGTTCTTAGATCTTTTAGAAGCAGAGACCAAGATGGAAAGGTAAAGAATCCATCAATCCATTTCTGAAAGAAACCACAAATTAAAAACTCCTGGATGGAGATTTTAAAGCATGAGTTTTCCTACTACTCATATTCAATATAGAAATTCATCATTAGACCTGTAATACTTTGCAGGATGGTTAGACTAGACATTTTTGCAGAGTGGTAGTAGCCTATAGTGAAATGAGATATAGATTGAAAATTCAAACCACTTATCTGTGGTCTGAAAATAGTACAGAATTTCTCCTCTAAAATGGCACATAGTAGAGGTGCGGGACCATTGATATATAATATATCATATATTATCAGATATTGTCAATGTACAGGTTAGTTTTGGTGAAATACTTTTTTCTTTCTTTAAAAAACATTTGGTAATAAGAAATAGCTCACTAGGTATAGAAAAAGAGAGAAATATGTTTGAAAATTAATGTGATGTTAAAACAAAAGACATCAATAAAGGTATTTTTTAATAAAAAATGAAAACTCCCAGGAATATTTTAGCCAAAATCTAGAAATTTTATGTCAAAGAAAAATACTGCAAGCAGCCAAAAAGAAAGATTTCAAGTACTGATGAACCATAGTTTAAGGACCATACTTGATTTAACAGCTACCACAGTATAGGAGAGAAATTTGCATACAATATTCCAGAATGCAAAGGCTGTAAATTTACAGTAAAATCAATTACTCAACTAAACTGAGTATAATGATACATGGGTAAAAATAGACCTGAAATGAAACAGTGGACTTCCAAATATTACTAATAAGACTTGAGCTACATTGAAACTTTAAAATTTAAATACTGGATTCAAGAGAAATTTTGATAAACAAACATAATCATAAGGTAGTGAATAAGGATAAACTGCTCATATTCTTATATGTTAAAATAATCCTTTCCCTCTTCTTAATCCTATCACCATCAAGGATCACAGAGGAAGTCTAATCAGGCAGAGCTCCTTGATATCTTTGTATTATAACTTGATGATTTTTATTATTTTTAGTATTTAATTTCCTGCCAATTGCAAGTAAAAACAATTTTTAACATTTTTTTTAAATTGAGTTTCAAATTATCTCCCTCCTTCTCCACCCTCATTTTTATTGAGAAGGCAAACGATTTTACACAGCTTATAGATGTCTATCAAATCATATTTCCATATTGGTTCAGTTGTAAAAGAAAGCATAGACCAAAATAAAAAGCAAAGAAAAATAAAGAAAAGTGGGAAGAGCCAAGATGGCAGCATAGAAGCAAGAAAACTCCATGTGCTCCACCCATAGTCACCAAAAATACATATTAAAAAATGACTCTACACAAACTTTGGGCTACAGAAACCAAAAATTGAAAGAAACAAATCTCCCACTAAAGGAAGTGTAGCACACTTAGAGCAGAGACCAGTCCCAGGTGAACCCACAGTTTTAGCCTCAGGGTGGCCTGACTAGCCACGGCAGGAGGAACTTCTGGAGAGTGGATCACCTGCAGCTGTGGCTGTTTCCAGAATTATCAACCCATAAATGCCAAAGACAAAGTGTGGACTTTGGGAACAGTGAGTTCAGAAGTGTGATATGGCCTCTATCCCTGGAGGGAGAAGTGTCTGAGGTGCAGCCACCACCACAACATGGCTGCTTCAGAGCTCCTGAACTTCACATTGTAGGGGGAACAAGTGACCATTCTTAGGGTAATCACTCTTGCTTTAACCTGCTTGGATCTGGATTGCTCTCTGGGGTGGAGGTCCTAGGGTGTGTGACCAGGTGACAGAGCCAGTGGAGACTTCAAAGATGGCACCAAACTAATACCACTGGCAGCTGCAAGCACCTCATCAATTTGGGACAAACATCTCCTCTATGGAAGCAGAGTTCTACTGTGGCAAAAAGCTCAAAAGTCAAGTAATTGAGTGGCAATATGAGCAAGGAAGTAAAGCAAGCACAGCAATCCAACTTTAGACTCCTATATTGATACAAAAAGTATCAAAGCATGGAAGAGAGGAAAACAACAATCTCATAACTACTGCAACAAAAGCTTCCAAGAAAAATATGAACTGGTTATAGGCCATAAAGGAGCTTAAGAAGGATTTTGAAAACAAAATAAGAGAAGTGGAGGAAAAATTGGGAAGAGAAATGAGAATGATGCAAGAAAATCACAAAAAGAGAGTCAACAACGTAGCTGAAGAAAATAACACCTTATAAAATAGACTAACTCAATTGGCAAAAGAGGCCCAAAAATGCAATGAGGAGAAGAATGCCTAAAAACCTGAATTTGCCAGATGGAAAAAGAATTACAAAAGCTCATTGAAGAGAATCATTCCCCAGAATTAGACTGGAGTAAATAGAAGCTAGTGACCTTATGAGAAATTAAGATACTATTAAACAAATCCAAACAAATGCAAAAATAGAAGGCAATGTGAAATTTATCAATGGAAAAACCACTGACCTGGAAATTATATCCAAGAGAGATAATTTAAAAATCATTGGACCACCTGAAAGCCATGATAAAAAAAGAACCTAGAAATCATCCTTTAAGAAATTCTCAAGCAAAATTTCCCAGATCTTTTAGAACCAGAGGGAAAAATAGAGAATGAAATGATCCATACATTACCTCTTTTAAAAATCCCAAAAAGAAATCTCCTAGGAATGTTATAGTCAGGTTCTGGAGTTCCCCGATCAAGGAGTAAATATTATAAGCAGCCAAGAAGAAACAATTTGAATGTTGTGGAAACACAATAAGGTAACACAAGATTTGGCAGCTTTTATTTTGAGGGATGGAAGGGCTTGGAATATGATATTCTGGAGGTCAAAGAAGCTGGGATTAAAACCAAGAATCACTTACCCAGCAAAACGGATTATCATGTTTCAGGGGAAAATATGGTCATTCAATGAAATAGAGGATTTTCAAGCATTCTTTTTTATTTTATTTTATTTTATTTTTTTAAAGCAATTGGGGTTAAGTAACTTGCTCAAGGTTACAGGGCTAGTCATTATTTATGCATGGGTGCTCATTTTCTGAGGCCAGATCTGATCTCGGGTCATCCCAACTCCGAGGCCGGAGCTCTTACTCACTGCGCCACCTAGTCGCCCCTTTAGGGCAATTGGGGTTAAGTAACTTGCCCAAGGTTACACGGCTAGGTTTTTGTTTGTATGGATTAAGTGTCGGAGGCCGGCTCCGAACTCAGGTCCTTCTGATTCCAGGGCCGGCGCTCTATTCACTGCGCCACCTAGCCGCCCCTTCAAGCATTCTTAATGAAAAAAAAAAACTGGTTGAATATAAAATTTGACATACAGATATAAGAAGCAAGTAAAGCATGAGAAGGTAAACACGGAAAAGAAATCATAAGGACCTTATCAGAGTTGAACTACTTACATTCCTACATGGAAAAATGATCATTGTAATTTAAGAAACTTTTCTCATTATGAGTATAGTTGAAGGGAATATAAATGTATAAACACACACACATAAACACACATACATACATACATATGCATATACATACATATGCCCATAGAATTGTTACATACCTGCATATATATGTCTATATCGGAGGGTGTATGTTGATATGAATACACATGTGTGTGTGTATATGTCTACAGGTATATATAGACAGAGGGCACAGGACCAATTGAATTGGAAGGGATGATACTTAAAAGGTGAAATTGAGGGGTGAGAGCGGAATATAATGAGAGGAGATGAGGAGAGACAGAATGGGGTAAATTATCTCATATAGAAGAGGCAAGGGAAAGCTGTTATAATGGGGGGAAGAACAGGAAGGCAAAAGGGAATGGGTCTACCTTACTCTCATTGAATTTGGCTTATGGAGGGAATGACATACACACTATTTAGGCTATCTCACCCTACAGGAGAGAAGGGAAGGGAATGAGAGGGGTGATAATAGAAGGGAGGGTAGGCTGGGGTGGGGAGTTGGAAGGCCCATTTTTGAAAAGGGACAAGATCAAAGTAGGAAATAGAACAAGTGTGGGGGTGGGATAAGATGGAGGGAAATATAGTCATTCTTTCACAATATATCCACTATAGGAATGTTTTGCTTAGCTACACATGTACAACCTATATTGAATTGCTTGTCTCCCCAGTAAGTGTGTTTGATAAGGGAGGAAGGGAAAGAATCTGGAATTCAAAGTTTGAAAATCAAATGTTAAAAAAATATTATTGTTATTTTTACATGCAACTGGTAAATAAGATATATTGGCACTGGGGTACAGAGATCCATCTTGCCCTACTGGCAAGTTGAAGGGGCGTGGGGAGGATATAGGAAAGAGCACATTAGGGGAGGGGGTATACAGTGAGATTGCGGTTTTTGGGTGCTGGGGAGGTGAAAGACAGGGAGCAAATTTGTAACTCAAAATCTTGTAGAAATGAATGATGTAAACTAAAAATAAACATAAAATTTAATTAAAAAAAAAGAAAGTAGAAAAAGTAACTCCAAATTTTTATTTTAATTCCATCAGTTCTTTTTCAGGTGATGGATGGTGTTTTTCATCATAAGTCTTCAGAGATTACTTGGATCATTGTATTTCTGAGAATGGTGTTAAATGATTTGCAATTGATCATCTTACCATTGAGCTGTTATTATGTACAATATTCTCCTGGTTCTACTCATTTCATTTTACATCAGTTCATATAAGTCTTTCCATGTTTTTCTGAGATCATCTAGCTTGTTATTTATTATAGCACAATGGTATTCCATCACAACCACATAACAAAACTTCTTCAGTCATTCCCCAACTTATAGGCATCCCCTTAATTTCTGTATTTTTTTTGCCATCAAGAAAGAGTTGCTAACATTATCCAGTGATTAACTATGATAGACTTAGATACTCAAAGAAATAAAGTGATCCAAGACAATTCCAAAAGACTCATGATGGAAAATGCTAATCATATTCAGAGAAAGAACTATGGAATCTCAATACATATTGAAGTATATTATTTTCACTTTTTAAAAAATTCTTTCTCCTGACTTTTGGTTCTCATTCTTTCAAAACATGATTAATGTAAAAATATTTTTAACAAGATTTTATATGCATACTTTTGGGAGAGGATTCTTGGATGGTGGCCAAGTAGGTCAGAAAATTCCAAGCCCTCAAGATTTTCCCCCAACAAAAGAGTTAAAATAATACCTTAGGGTGCACAAAGTGTGGGTGGAGATAAATAAGATAGCAGTACAACCTAGGTCTTCTTGGACAATTTGATATCTAAAGAAAAATATTAAGATAAAGTTTGATGCATGAAGAGTAAACACCTCCAAGATAGGTTCTATTTTACAAGTGGCAAGCCCTGAGGATAGTTCGTTTGAGAGGCTGCCTCAGCCCCAGTCACACGAATTTGGAATTTGAGCCTGGGAAGTTGGAAGAAATCTTTGCTGATTAGGAGTGGCAGACCCAGATGTTCTACAAAGAGAGGCACGGTTGAGAAGGAACCAGCACATGCCTGGTTAGTGGAGAAGCAATGGGGCAGAAAGCCTCTGGTTGTGGGCTTTTGGTTGGAGGTTTGACTTTGGTTCCAGGCTAGAGGAAAGAACTGAAGATCTGGGGCAAGAGGCACCATTTCCCATAACTCAGGGATAGAGGTGATTACAAAAATTAAGCTCTTACCACAAAAAAAAAAATGCATAGGCAAAGGAGAAAGAATCCAAGCATAGAAAATTATTATGGGTATAGAGATGACTGGGATTCATCTTCAGAGGAGGATATTAATGTAAAAATAAAAAAAAAAACAACTCCCAAATAGTAATGTCAAATGGTCACTTGCCCAAAAAGAATTCATAGAAAATCATTAAAAAGACTTTAAAAATCAAATGACAGAGATGGAGGGAAAACAAGAACAAAAAAGAATAATCCAAGAAAATCAAGAAGGTTATTAAATGAAAGTCAACCAATTAGAAAAGGGAATCCAAAAATCTTAAGGAAGAAAATGACATCTTGAAAATTTGAATTTGGAAAAGAAGGCAAGTGAAATTATAAGAGATCAAGAAATAATTAACCAAAATACGAATAATGAAAAAATAGAAGAGAAAATGAAACATCTTATAAGAAAAGCAAGAGTTTTGGAGAATAGATCAAGAATAGATAAAAAAAATACAAAAACAATCAGACTAACTGAAAGTTATGATCAAAAAGAATATTGGTACAATAATAGAAGAAATAATTAAAGAAGACTGTCCTGAAGCATTAGCACAAGGGGGAAAGTATAAATAGAAAAATCCATTGATCCCTACTAAATAAAGAAATTCTATGAGGAAAACATAAAGACATATCATAGTCAAATTCTGAAACTCCCAGTTCAAGTATAAAATATTAAAAACATAAAGATTGAAATAATATAAAATTCTTGGATTTGTTGAGGCAGGTAAATTTAAGTATTTTATGTTGTCTACAGTTATTTAAAATGGAATTTTTCTTTCTATCTCTTGCTGCTGGACTTTGTTGTTTGTATATATAAATGCTGATGTTTTATGTGGGCTTATTTTGTATCCTGCAATGTTGCTAAAGTTAATTTCAAGGAGTTTTTTTAATTGATTCTCTGAGATTCTTTAAGTATACCATCATATCATCTGCAAAGAGTGATAGTGCTGCTTTCTCATTGACTATTCTAATTCCTTTAATTCCTTTTTCTACTTTTATTGCCATAGCTAGCATTATCATTAAAATATTGAAAAACAGTGGTGGTAATAGGTATTCATGCTTTGCCCCAATTGCATTGGGAAGGTTTCTAGCTCACCCCCGTTACAAATAATGTTTGCTGATGGTTTTAGAAAAAATATTACTTATGATTTTAAGGCAAGCTCCATTCATTTCTATGCTCTCTAGTGTTTTTAATAGTACTGGTTGTTGAAGATGGCGGAGTAGAAACAGCTCGTCCAAGCCTCTCTGCCCCCAGATTCTCCACAAACTATGTAAAAAAGGACTCTGAAAAACTTCTGGAGCCCCAGCACCCACAGAACGACACAGAGAAGCTAACGTCCCGCTGAGGACAGCCCAGCACCCTGCAGGAAGGACCAGCGCAGCGGTCTGGGAGCCGGCAGCGCAGAGCGCAGGGGCCGAGCTGAGCTGAGCCCAGGTCCACTTGAGCCGAGGTTTTAGCCCCAGGGTGGCAGGGCCAGCAGCTGGCTGGAGGAACCCCAGAACACCAGGAACTGTGGAGACTCCAGAATTATCAACATAGACTTGCCTAGGACAAAGTAAGAGGTTAGTGTCCTATGGACTTTGGGACCTGTATTTGGGGAATGCGTCAGCTCCCTCCCTGGGGGCTAGAAGCCGCTGAGGAGACACGCCATTTTGTAGTTTTCATAGGCATTTCCGGCTCCCAGCCTACAAATCGTGGGGAGATCCAGCGATCAGTCTTGGGGGGTAATCGCTCTTGCTTTAACCTCCCTGGATCTGGATTGTGATCTAGGGTGGAAGTTGTGGGTGGGTTTACAGCTTGCCAGAAACGGAAGTTGCCCCCCACACGTCTGGGACGAAAATTCCTCTATCTGGCCTTAAAGCCATAGTGTGGCAACAAGCCCAAAAGTCAAGCAATTAAGTGGCAACATGCCAAGGCAAAGGAAACAGAAAAATGCAACCCTAGACTCCTATTTTGGGGGCATAGAGCGGGAAAGGACTGTGAGGTCAGAAGTCCTGCTCCAAAAGCCCCAGGGGAAAACATGAGCGGGTTGCAGGCCATAGAGGACCTTAAGAAGGACTTTAAAAATCAAATAAGAGAAGTGGAGGAAAAATTAGAAAGAGAAATGAGAAGGATGCAGGAAAAGTATGAAATGAGGGTCAACAGCCTGACTGAGGAAAAACAACACCTTAAAAAATAGACTAGCTCAAATGGCAAAGGAGGCCCAAAAGGGCAATGAGGAGAAGAATGCCTTAAAAGTCGAATTTGCCAGATGGAAAAAGAATCTCAAAAGTTCACTGAGGAGATTCATTCCTTCAGAGTTAGACTGGAGCAAATGGAAGCTAATGACTTTATGAGAAATCAAGATGCTGTTAAGCAGATCCAAACAAATGAAAGATTAGAAGGCAATGTGAAATATCTCATGGGAAAAAACCACTGACCTGGAGAATAGATCCAGGAGAGACAATTTAAAAATTATTGGACTACCTGAAAGCCATGATCAAGGAAAGAACCTAGAAATCACCCTTCAAGAAATTTTCAAGGAAAACTGCCCTGATGTTTTAGATCCAGAGGGCAAAATTGAGGTTGAAAGAATCCACCGATCACCTCCTGAAAAAGATCCCAAAAAGAAAACTCCCAGAAATATTATAGCCAGGTTCCAGAATCCCCAGATCAAGGAGAAAATACTACAAGCAGACAGGAAGAAACAATTTCAATATTGTGGAAACACAATCAGAATAGCCCAGGACCTGGCAGCTTCTACACTGAGGGGATCGAAGGGCATGGAATATGATATTCCAGAGGGCAAAAGAACTGGGAATGAACCCAAGGGTCACCTACCCAGCAAAACTGAGTATTTTGTTTCAGGGGAAAATATGGTCATTCAGTGGAATAGAGAGGACTTTCAAGCATTCTTGAGGAAAAAACCAGAATTGAATAGAAAATTTGACATCCAGACACAAGAAGGAAGAGATGCCTGAGAAGGTAATCAGGGAAAAGAAATCAAAAAGGAACTTATCAAAGTTGAACTATTTACATTCCTATATGGAAAAGCAATAACTGTGACTGATGATATCTTTCTCACTATGAAAATAATGGAAGAAGGGGGTGTGGTCATATGAATACATATGTGAATGTGTGTGTATATGGATACAGTTATATATGGATAGAGGGCATAGGTTGATTTTGTTGGGAAGGGAGAGTACTCAAGGGATGAAATTATGAGGTGAGAGAGGAAAGTGGCAAGAGGAGATGGGAGAGACATGGTAGGGTAAACTATCTCATGTAGGGGAAGTGGGTGCAAAGGAGGGGGAGAATAAGGAAGGCTAAAAAGGCAAAACCACATTCACATTGAATTTGGTTCAGGGAGAAAATGACACACATACTAAATGGGATATCTCAACCTGCAGCAGGATAGGGGGAAGGGGGATGAGAAGAGGGATGATGGATGGGAGGGCATCCTTGGGGTGAGGGGAGGTTGGAAGTACCCACTATAGAAGAGGGACAGGATCATGTAGGGAATGGACCAGGTGGGGGGTGGGATGAGTGGGAGGGAATATAAGCAGCCTTGTACAATATATCTACTATGATAATGTTTTGCATAGCTAGACATGTACAACATATACTGAATTACTTATCTCCCCAGAGGGAATGGGTGACAAGGGAGGAAGGAAATGGATCTGAAATTAGAGGTCGTAACATTAAATGTTTCAAATATATATAAATACTATTATTAATACTCTTTCGCTTGTAATAGGGAGATAAGATGTGCAGGCATTGGGACACAAAGATTCACCTTCCTCTAATGGAAAAGTCGAAGGGGGTATGGGAGAAGGTATGGGAGAGAGCAGATTGTAGGAAGCGATATCTTGTGGGACTGCTATTCTGGGAGGTTGGGTAGGGGAATAACGGGGGGAAAATGATTGTAACTCAAAATCTGGCGGAAATGAATGATGTAAAACAGAAGTTAATAAAGTATTTGTTTAAAAAAAATAGTAGTGGTTGTTGTATCACGTCAAAGGCTTTTTCTGCAGTTGTGATAATCACATGCTTTCTATTGGCTTTGTTATTGATATGGTCAATCATGCTGATAATTTTCCTAATATTGAAACAGTCCTGAATTCCTGCTATAAATACCACCTGGTCATATTGTATGATCCTAATGATGAATTGCTGTAACCTCCTTGCTAGTATTTTATTTAAAATTTTTGCATAAATATTCATTAGGATAATTAGTCTATATTTTTCTTTATCTGTTTTGGCATTTCCTGTGTCAGCATTCATTTTTAAAATAAGTGTAAAAGACATATACATATTCAATAAACACAATTGATATTTTAGAATGCAATCTTTACATTGAGGATACTGTTGCAACACTCTATTTATTGAGCACATCATTCCATTCTACATTTTAAAATTAGTTTTAGTGATGTTTTGTTATTGTACCTTGCCATATTTTCCTTGAAAATGGTATTTTAAAGACAAAATAAGCCTGGAAACCAACATGATTATAAACACATCAGCAATGTACAATACTCATAGTCCTCCTCCACTCTGCAAATGGAATGAGTGGGAATGTCTTTTTTACATTACTTCTTTCTTTCTTGACTTAGTTAAATATGAATTTCAAAGAATTTTAAATAACTTCTATTCATGAGCTTACAAGTAAAATGCATTTTATGAAAGGGGAATCTTTTTAGCTTTCAGAAAATAATTCAAATAAAGTTGTTGTTGTTGTTGTTTTATGAATACCCTAGACATCACATATCTGGTACTACTATGTCTCATCATAATATTGTGACAAGATGAAGATATACATAATGAATGATAGTATGTTTAGATGCATTTCAGACAATTGAATGTTAGAACCCAAAGATTAATGGTTAGTGGGTTAATCAATGTAATTCTTGAAGGCAGACTATAGTGGAGAGCCCTGAGTGTTTTTTTCTTGTCCCTTACAATATGCAATACTGCCCAACACTAGTTGAATAAAGACATAAATGGAATGCTAAATAGTTTTCAGAGGACATAAAACCTAGAGGGTTAACATATTCAATGGTAAAAATAAGCATCAAAAAAGAAGTTAACAGGATTGAATTATGCTTTTGCATACGTCAATGTCTATATTTCTTTCATCATCCTTCTGAATGAGCTCAACTTTCCAATATCAAGTCCTTATTCCATTGCTTGCATATTCCCCAATATATTTCCATTTTCTTCAAACTATCTTAATTTGACAAAAACTCAAGTTCAGAATTAAATAACTGCATCTGAATTCTTATATTATAACTTTGTATGTGAGACTTTGTTTCATTCACTTAATCTCCCCAGGTCTCAGGTTCTCATCTCTAAACTTAGGGTTTGAACTAAATGGTGTCTAAACTCACTTCTGTCTTTACACATATGATCTTAGGATTCAATCCCTTTACCTTAGTTGTCTTACCATGAATCCAATGAAGGAACTAGGGTATGGGTCTTGTAAAAAGGATACATTGGAGAAGTATGATAACAACAGCTAAGTATTTGGATAGTTGTCTTGTAGAAGAGGGAGATTCATCTTGTTTTGCTCATCATAGTAGGCCAGAGAGAGGAGTAATAGGTAGAAGTTACAACAAAGTCAGATTTAGGCTTAATGTAAGGGGGAAAATTGCCTGAAATGGAATAGGCAGCCTGAGTTACCTAGTAGTGTGGGTTTGAAAAAAAACAAAAACAAAACAAGATAAAAATGTCTCAGGTATATGTGATTAAAGATTCCTGATGATATCCTTGGTCAGGATTAGAAAATAAATATTAAGATTTCAACTCTGAAACTTTCTTACATAAGTTTTCTAATTCTATGCCTATGCAATACAAAAATATTTCCCTAAGAACATGAATTATTATTTATTATTCCTTTGCCGCCTTTCTCTTCCAACTCACCCATAAGAAAATTATATTCTCTTCAGGTCCTTATTAATAATAATGAGAATTGAAACAGGTACTGTTACCACAATTATCTGAATATATCCATAAATTTTTCACTTTGATTTCTTTGTGAACACCTGGCTTCCAAATGCTTTATTTATGTGTTGACTTTTAGTGACTGCTTGAAATTAAGAAGCTCCAAATGCTTCCCATTTGTTTCTCCTCTACAGAGAAGTTCAATATTTGCATTAAAACCCTACATTAACAATCAGGATCCCTGGTAGAGACACAATATTATGGAATGATTGGAGACATTCAAAATTTTAAAGAGCTTTGGATAGGAAAGATGAAAAACTCTTTTAAAAACATGAACCACTTGAAGCACTTCAGCAATTTCAATTGTTCTGCAATGGGCAAGCAAAGGATCTCCATTGCTTTCAGACTAAAACACTTCAGCTCTTGGATAATTTGACACCCTTCTATGCAGTCATTTCCAAAACCCCATCATTTCCCCAACTGAAGTGGTTTTAAAAATATGTGAAGTGTTTCAATAATTTTAAAGTATCCTTTACAGTTCAAGCTCCAAACCCTTATCACCTCCAAATTTAAGAGCTTATAAAATTTGAAGTGGTACAATATTTCCAAATGACTATGTGTTGTGATTTCAGTTGTGTGCTTTTAAGTGTTTCAATTTTGAAAGCCTAGAACAAATTAAAAAATGGCTTGAGATGTATGGTATAGAACCTGTACCACATGAAAAGAGCATTTCATACAGAACCTTTATGAAAAGAGTGTTAAAAAGCATTCAAATGTTAGAAAATGAGTAATCCTTCCCTCTTCAAATTCCCAAAAAGCACCAACCTATATACAACATGAGTTACAAGATTTGTTTTAAGGAGAAATATATTGTATTCAATTATATTATACTTATATTATAATTCAATGTTATATAAAGAGATTGGATGGAGTTTTCTTAGATGTTCTAGAAAGATATAGATAATCTGGTCCATATATGGAAACTGGTCACTTTGGACATAGGCTATTTAATACCCAGCTGATAAGAGAAAACTTTTGGGACTGCATGCATCATTAGATTAGAGCTCTTGGTTTTGTCTTTTGAAAAAAAAAAAGAAAATCATCGTTGACTAAGAGATACCAAGGTTTTCTGTTTTTCCTATATTTAAAAGCCCCTCTAAAAGCCAGAATGCCTCACTTCCTAATATTCTTTTTTTTACTTCATTTCCCCAAATCAGCATAATTTCAAGTTCTCATGGCTAATAGATTTGTTTAAAAGTAATTTTCCTGGTGAATGCACTCTCTATATCCACTTGGGAAAAGCTAACTGACCCATTATCACAAAAATAAATATTTTGGGTTATGTGCATTCTGTTTTATCTAACTGGTGTATTAATAGTTATAAAACTCCAATGTTTGATAATTAGTAGAAATACATTGGAATGAAGATATACTATTCAAGAATTCCTATTCTTTTGTAGTTAATGTTCCACATGAGCTCAAGCATGGAGATGAACTGGGCTGTCATACACTTTACTAGAGAAACATTTCTAAGGGAACATTACAGCAGTGAGATTCATATGTTGATAATAAAATAATTTTGATATTTATTTAGGGTTTTAGCTTTGCAAATACATCACATACATTATAATATTGGATCCTCAAAACTCCTGTGAGGTCAATGCTGAAGTAGATACCTCATCTTATTTATATGGACCTTTCCTTCTGGTACAAACCATAACCCATGTCTAGTTGCCCATCTTGGTTCACTTTTCTCTGTTTTCCTACAAATTCACCACAAAATCATTCCACTCAAATCGCAGAAAGTCTTCTCCAAATTTTCTGTATGTTGTAGAGGTATTCATATTTATTAATATTTCTCTATTTTCCATTATTTCTATAGTTGTTTTTTTTAATAATTGGATCCATATAAGTGTTCTGGGTCTTGGCAGGTCCAGGAGTGGGGAGCCTGTGGCCTTGAGGCCACAAGTAGTTGTCTATGTCTTTGAGTGAAACCCTTTGACTGAATCCAAACTTCACAGAACAAATCCCCTTAATAAAAAGTAAATGGATTTGTTCTGTAAAGTTTGAGTTCAGTTAAAGGACTGTACTTGAGTACTTAGAAGACATGGGGCCTCAAGGTCACATGTTCCCCAGCCCTGCTTCTTGTATTTAATATGGTCTATAGGTCTTTAAAAAGTGGGATTTCTCTAACTCTTCCTGCTGGGTTTTATTGATAATGTCAATAAATACTGATGACTTGTGTGGTTTTGTTTCATATCCTGGATCTTGGTTGAATTTAATTGATCGATTAATTTTAGTTGATTCTTTAGTTGCTAGGTTAAATAAGCTATTATACTATCTGTAAAAAGTGACAGTTTTGTTTCCTTTCAGCTTATGCTCCTTTGTTCCCTTTATTATGCTTTTCTTATTAAAGCTAACATTTCTAGCACTATGTCAATTAGTAGTGGTGATAATATATCTCCTAGTTTTGCTGCTGATTATATTTGAAAGGTAGCTTTCTGGCTACACAATTAACATTGATATCCATTTTCATATTAAGGAAAGATCCTTTTATTCTTTTGTTTTCTATTATTTTTCATAGAACTGGGCTTTATATCTTTTCAAAAATTTTTTTCTTCCATTTATATGACAGTGTGACCTTTATTATTCTTGTGAAAATATACTCAATAGCGTTTTTTTCCTATTTTAACCAGGCATTGATTTTTGGTACTTATTAGTTTTATTATCAATACAATCTAGTAAGAGTGTGTAATATTTATGATATGTAGCTTTAGTCTCCTTGCTAATATTTTACTACATTTTTTGGCATCAATGTCCCATAAGAATGCTGGGCAATAATTTATTTTTTTCTTTTTTGACTCTCCCAGCTATAGCTAGCAAGACCATATTTGTATAATAGTAGGAATTTTTCAGGACAATCTCCTTTTCCCAATTTTTAAACTATTTATATAGTGTTGATAATTCTCAAATTTACCTATCCTGTTCCAAATTCACCACTGACCTACAGTCTCACATCTGTACCTACCTTTTAGACATCTCAAATTGGATGTCCAGAAGACATTTTAAACTCAGCATGCTCAAAAAATAACTCACTATCTTTCCTTCTAAGCTCTTCTCACCTCCTACCTTACCTATTATTATGGAAGGCAATACCCTCCTCTCAAACCTTCCTAAGAGTTATTCTGGACTCCTCCTTATCTCTCCCTCCTCCCTCTCCCAATATCCATTCTGTTGCCAAGGCCTATCAATTTCCCCTTTACAATATTTCTCAAACACACTTCCTTTTCTTCTCTAAAATTGCCAACACTAGTGCATGCTCTCATCACTTCATGATATGGTTTATTTTAATAACATACTTATGGGTCTACCTGCTTCCAGTCTCTTCCCATTCCAGCCTCCATCATTGCACTAAAATGATTCTCCTAAACCACAGATCTCATGTTCCTTCTCATTCTCACACTAAATAAATTCCAGTGGTTCCCTATTGCCTCCAGGAACAAAAGCAAAATGATCTGTTTGTCATTGAAAGTCCTTCATAGCCTACTCCCTCTTACCTTTCCAGTTTTCTTACACCTTACATCTTACAACTATTCTTTAATTCAGTGACACTTACCTCCTGGTTGTTCCACGAACAAGACATTCCATTTTTGTGTTCCCAGCATTTTCTCTGACTGACCTCTATGCCTGGAATGCTGTACCTCTCAGTCCTGCTTATGGACTTGCTTAGTTTGCTTAAAACCCCATCTTTTTGTCAAAAGCCTTACCAAAATCATCTTAATTTTATTACCTTCCCTTTCTTCCTATTTATCTTTTAGAAAGTTTGTATTGTTTGCACGTTTACTCTCCGGTTAGAGAGAGATCTTCTTGAGGGGAGGGACTGACCTTTGTCTCTTATTGTATCCTCAGTGTTTAGCATAATGCCTGCCATATGGTTATGTGCTTAAGAAATGTTGATTGCTTGGTTATATCTTGCATTCTCTTGGGTCTTACTCCTGCTTCCTCCTCATATTGAATTCTGTGTTTTTTCAAAGATCTCAAGGGAAGACAGAGGCTGGGACACTTCAAGCTATCAAAGCAATAAATTACTTCAAAGCAATAATATCTGGAGTAGGGTCTAACTCTCTGTCTATGTGGTCTGAGATTTGTAGACTCCTGACCTGGGTTTCTATCTAAGCAACATATGTGTTGATTATCTATTCAGTAGACTGCTTCTGGACTCAGCTCCCTGTCAGGTGTCTGGGAGCCTTCACAGGCTTAGAGGAACAAAACTGCAGGTGTCTCCTTCTTTTAAGCTCCACACACTGGTCACTCAGCAGAAAGGTTGAAAACTGAACCCAAGATCTCACTCCAGGTGCAAAATCTCAAAGTTCTTGCTTCCTTCTGTTCTTTCTCCTTGCCATAGCCTCAGGTGCGTTACTTTCCCTGCATCAGACCCTGTCGAAGTCCAGGGACCCTTAGGCAAATGTTTCCTCCTCAGTGCCTACAACATCTCTGATCCATATCCAGGGTAAGGGTGACAGACATGAGAGTTGATGAATGTTCCTGTTCCCTTAACTGTTTCAGGCCTGTTCCTTTTAGACCTGGGACTTATTTTTGCCATAATTTACAGTCACAGGATTTATTCAAATTTTTGAATTCCCTAAGGTTCCCTTGCAGATAAGATTCTGTTCCCAGTTTCTGCAGATATGTCTTCTGATGATGACTGGGGCTATAAAAATTGCTCCTTTGATATCTTAATCATTATTTTTTCTAGTGTTTTTATAGATCTTTGTTAGAGCAGTTGATAAATCGGACTAGGAAATACTGCTCCTTCCTATTCCAGTATCTTAATTGTTTAAATCATCTCATTTTGATGTGAATAATCAGAAGTCAGTTGAATAGAATTATCCTTATTGTTTCATTTATCCAAACAAATTGTATAATTTTTGGCAAATACAAAATGGTCTTGTTTTGTTGTGAGAGGATCAGGGTTCAAATGTTGGTTCTTTTCCTTATAGCTTTTTTTTAAAATCTCTGGCTCTCAGATTAAAAAAAAAAAACACCATAAAAATGAGGAATTTTCACAATTTTAAACCAGGAATAAGAAAAAAAAAGTCCAAAATGTGTCTCAGTTTGGAAAATGGACAGTAACTTCTTGAGCCTATAATAATTTTCTATTTAATTTGGAACCAAGGTTATTCTCCTTCTTTAGTGTCTATTCATACAAACACAAACCCTAGTCTGAACAGGATGTACTCTTTAATTCACTTTTATCTTTTTTATTTCTATCTTTTTTTTCTTTTATGGATATAGGTCAAACTGTAATGAGTGGTTATGAAGCTCATAAAGGAGCTTTGCTGATGTTCTGAGACTTTATGCTATTAGTGGAACATCGTGTTTAAACAGGATAATAAGGAGTACCTGCTTATCTATGGGTAATCTTTTTTTCTATTTGGACCCTGATCATTCCATCCTCAATAAGAGCAGCAAACCATTTTAGTAAGTGTATGTCTCCTTGTTTTTTACCCTACTTAATATTGACAAATAGAGGGATGATAAATTTATTTTTGCATCTACTAATGAATCTTGGATGACTGACATGTATGAATGAAAGATATCCCATTGGTGTCACCTTTCATATAGCCGATAAACCAGATGTCTGAGAAACAACAACAACAAAAAAGAAAATTTAACATGAACTGGATATTTTTGTCAAAAAGTTTATTATGGAAATATTTTAACACTCCATTTGATAGTATCATAATTACAGAAATGTAAAGTTAGAAGGGAAAATAAAGGGCTTCTACTCCAAGGCCATCATTTGGCAGAAGAGGAAACTGAATCATAGAGCAGTTAAGTAATTTGCCCAAGGTCACACAGATAGAAAGTATAAAGTAATAGAGATAGGATTTGACCCAACACAATTTAATTCAAAATCCAACACTCCTTCTCCTGATACAAATTTAAAAGCATAAGTGAAGTATTGCTTCAAGTAGACAAATTTAATTTGGGAAATTATAAAGGTACTATTTAAATAAACTGCATTATCTTTTATTAAAAAAAAACTACTCAGTATTTTTAACGGATTTAATGAATTATTTTCTTTGTTCAGATAAGGAAAGGAATGCAGCACTTTTAAACTTGAAGAAATGAAACATTAGTTGAGATGATTGATAGGTAATACACTGTAATTGTACCTGATTTTTGACCTGCAACACCTCTACAATTTTGCTTCTCAGTCTTTCAAGCAAAGGCTGCTTACTGTGCCAAATTATATGATGGTGATGCGAGGGGGACAAAGGTGGAACCACAACATTCATTTTCCCCGTTACAGGAAGAGAGATCAGAACTACCAGGGCTCATTATATTTATCTATCTACCCACACATAATGCTCACCAGAATCATAAAGAGAGATAGAGAGAAAGATAAGTAGATAACAGAGAAAATAGACAGACAGACAGATAGATACACAGACAGATATTTTTGTTAAAGCATCGAAGTTTTGTTGTAGGGAGTGATGGCTTGTGAGTGTGTATGTGTGTGCTCTATGTTGATTCTCCTAAGAGTAACTCCCCTGTCTCTGTAATGCACATGGTGGCCTGTAGGTCAAGCATCAAAGTCCGGTTGGTTCATCTTCTGGCTTTTTGTATTCAGGCAAGCAGGAAGCCTTATCAACAGCCCTGGACTAAATTCTCTGACCCAGTTAAATCTGGAGGATAATTTCAGTACATTTTAAGGAAAATCTAGTATAAGATTAAAGGGTTGATGTTTTAATGTGTTGCTTCTGCCTGAGAGTATATATAATAATTGGGGGAGGGGAAGTACTAGATTGGAGAAAGGGAAACAAGTTCAGAAATTACTTCCACATTCCAGGTGAGAGGTGATTTTTTTTAAAATGTTTTTTCAAATTATTTGCCAAGATATCATGAAGTTTTAGCTGATTCAAAAATGAGTCTACTTATTCAATAGAAAAAGAGGGGGGAAATCTTTGTACCTGTGAGGCATTGGTTAATTCAAACCCTGCCTGAAGCATGCCACACAGTAATAACGATGGCAACATCCAGTCCAATAATATAAAATCAATGTCAGACATTGAATTTCCATATGAAGCAAATTTACAATGTCATTTGCTTGATTATTAATTAAATTGGCACCTGCTAAACTAAATCCAAACAGTCTTGCTTTTGTGTATAAAGTTAAAGTCCTTTTCTTTTCTCTCATCAAATACTTAATATATGATAGTATTAATAAACAATTCCAGCAGGAATAAAATTTTAAACACAACCATTTGACATTTTTAAAGAAAAGATAGATCTGATCATCTGTATAAATTCCATAAATAAAGCTTTCACAAATGGTCTTTTAACTTCTATTGATCATGACCTTGGCATTCAAAGTCTAATTATAGTAAAAACTGCCCTGTGTCTCTAGTGACTAGAAAATCTTTACCTGAAATTAATCAGAACTTCAAACACACCACTCAATTAAGATATGGTTATTGAAATAGCATATAATTTAAAAATACATGTATTTTGTCCTCATAAAGACTATATTCTTGTAATTTATAATAACAACATGATATAAAATAAATGGTAACTTTTTTGTTTTACTTATTATAGTATATGAAATAGTACATTAACCCCAAATATGGTTTTTCTCAATCAAATATTCTGTATAAAGACCATACCAGATTAAGCCCACCTCTCATCAATGATGCATAATATTGCTATTTGTCTATGTCTTTAACCTGTCTGGTTATGAGCTTAACTACTAATTTAAGATAAACACTTGATGCTTTGTTTTAAGCCTGATTATTTTTATTATAAGAGGGAAAAATAGGTTACCATAGATATAAATTAATATATCCAATTGATGTTTGTGTAAAGGGGGTAATCATATTATCTTTCTTTCTTTTCCACTACTCTATTCTACCTGCCACAGGACTGGATTGAATACGTGTCATGTTATCTTAATGGGGTGTAGGTAGGATTACATGAAGTACAGTATTAGAATTCTCTGTTATTCACCAAGTCTTAGAATTAGAAGGAACCTCAGAAATTATCTATTCTCTGTATTCCTATATTTAGTCTGAATTTTAAACTCAAAATGTGCACATAGGGACAAAACCTATTAACAAAGATGTTTAGAGTAGACTCATCAAACTGTACTGGGAGTAGCATTTTAGAAATCATCTGGTCCAACTCTTTCATTTTAAAAATTATATCACTGAGTCCCAGATGAATTATGCTATTGAGCTTTCGAGCTCTTTATAATCTGGCCCCAATCTAACCTTATTATACATTATTTTCCACCCCATTCCCTATGTACTGTGATCATCCAAACTTGCCTTCTTTCTGTTCCTAACAAAAGGCACTCCATCTTCCACCTTAATGTTTTTGCATTGGCAAACTGCCCATACCAGGTTATGTCATGGCAAAATATTCAAGCCCAGGAGGGTGAAGCCGAGATGGTGGAGTAGCAACAGCGCATCCAAGCCACTCTCCCCCCAGATCACCTCCAAACTATGTAAAAGGGGACTCTGAACAACTTCTGGAGCCCCAGCACCCACAGAATGACACAGAGAAGCTAACCTCCTACTGAGGACAGCCCAGCAGCCCTGCAGGAAGGACCAGCGCAGTGCTCTGGGAGCCAGCAGCACAGCACACAGTGCACAGGGAGCCGAGCTGAGTCTCGGTTTTTGCCCCAGGGCGGACAGGACAGCAGTCACCTGGAGGGACCCCAGAACACCAGCAGCTGTGGCAATTCCAGAATTATCAACATAGACATGCCTAGGACAAAGTGAGAGGTTAGTGCCCTATGGACTTTGGGACCAGTATTTGGGGAATGTGTCGGCTTCCTTCCCTGGGGGCTAGAAGCCACTGAGGAGACTCGCAATTTTGTAGTTTTCAGAGGCAGCTACAGCTCCTGGCCTGCGAACTGTAGGGAGGTCCAGCAATCAGTCTTGGGGGATAATTGCTCTTGCTTTAAACTCCCTGGATCTGGATTGTGATCTGGGGTGGAGATTGTGGGTGGGTTTCCAGCTTGGCAGAAATGGAAGTTGTCCCCCCACATGTTTGGGACGAAAGTTCCCCTGTCTGGCGGAGGGAGCCATACTGTGGCAACAAGCCCAAAAGTCAAGTAATTAAGTGGCAACATGCCAAGGCAAAGGAAACAAATTAAACAGAATAATGCAACCTTAGGCTCCTACTTTGGGGGCAAAGAAGATTGAAGCATAGAACAAGAGCAGGGATGTGAGGTCAGAAATCCTGCTCCAAAAGCCCCAAAGGAAAACATGAGTGGGTGACAGACCATAGATGATCTAAAGAAGGACTTTAAAAATCAAATAAAAGAAGTGGAGGAAAAATTGGGAAGAGAAAAGAGAAGGATGCAGGAAAAGTATGAAATGGCAGTCAACAGCCTGACTGAGGAAAATAACACCTTAAAAATAGACTAACTCAAATGGCAAAGGAGGCCCAAAAGGGCAATGAGGAGAAGAATGCCTAAAAAAGTCGAATTTGCCAGATGGAAAAGAATCTCAAAAGCTCACTGAGGAGATTCATTCCTTCAGAGTTAGACTGGAGCAAATGGAAGCTAATGACTTTATGAGAAATCAAGACGCTGTTAAGCAGATCCAAACAAATGAAAGATTAGAAGGCAATTTGAAATATCTCATGGGAAAAACCACTGACCTAAATAATAGATCCAGGAGAGACAATTTAAAAATTATTGGACTACCTGAAAGCCATGATCAAAGAAAGAACCTAGAAATCACCCTTCAAGAAATTCTCAAGGAAAATTGCCCAGGAACATTATAGCCAGGTTCCAGAATCCCCAGATCCAGGAGAAAATACTACAAGCAGCCAGGAAGAAACAATTTCAATATTGTGGAAACACAATCAGAATAGCACAGGACCTGGCACCTTCTACACTGAGGGATCGAAGGTCATGGGATATGATATTCCAGAGGGCAAAAGAGCTGGAAATGAATGCAAGGGTCACCTACCCAGCAAAACTGAGTATTTTTTTTCAGGGGAAGATATGGTCATTCAGTGGAATAGAGGACTTTCAAGCATTCTTGAGGATAAAACCAAAGTGGAACAGAAAATTTGACATCCAGACACAAAAAGCAAGAGATTCCTGAGAAGGTAATCAGGGAAAAGAAATCAAAAGGAACTTATCAAAGTTGAACTATTTACATTCCTACGTGGAAAAACAATAACTGTGACTGATGAAACCTTTTTCAGTATGAAAATAATGGGAGAAGGGTGTATGGTCATGTGAATACATATGTGAATGTGTGTATATATGTTTACAGTCAAATATGGATAGAGGGCATAGGTTGAAGTTGTTGGGAAGGGAGGACACTCAAGGGATGAAATTATGAGGTGAAATAGGAAAGTGGCAAGAGGAGATGAGGAGAGGCAGGGAATGGTAAACTATTTCATGTAAGAGAAACAAGGGGTAGTGGCTGCAAGAGAGGGGAAGAATAGGAAGGCAACAAGGTAAAACCACATTCTCATTGAATTTGGTTCAAGGAGAGAATGACATACACACTAAATAGGATATCTCAACCTGCAGCAGAATAGGGGGAAGGGGGATGAGAGGAGGGATGATGGATGGGAGGGCATCCTTGGGGGAGGGGAGGTTGGAAGTACCCACTATAGAAGAGGAACAGGATCATGTAGGGAATGGACCAGGTCGGGGATGGGATAAGTGGGAGGGAATTATAAGCAGCCTTGTACAATATATCTACTATGGTTATATTTTGCATAGCTAGATATGTACAACTTATATTGAATTACTTATCTTCCCAGAGGGAATGAGTGTCAAGGGAGGAAGGGAATGGATCTGAAATCCGAGGTCTTAAGATTAAATGTTTCAACTATATATAAATACTATTATTAATACTCTTTTGCTCGTAATTGGGAGATAAGATGTGCAGGCATTGGGACACAAAGATTCACCTTCCTCTAATGGAAAAGTCGAAGGGGGTATGGGAGAAGATATGGGAGAGAGCAGATTGGAGGAAGCAATATCTTGTGGGACTGCTATTCTGGGAGGGTGGTTAGGGGAAAACAGGGGGAAAAATAATTGTAACTCAAAATCTGGTGGAAGTGAATGATGTAAAACAGAAGTTAATAAAGCATTTGTTTAAATAAAAAAATAAATAAAGTAGTACACACACACACACAAGAAAAGCCCTTCTATCTGCCTTAGGCAACTCCATAGGACTAATGTACTAGATCATAGGTAGTTTAATCTACATTGACAGAAGGACCTTCCATACCAATAAGATGGCCATGAAATCACAGATGATAATTATAATAATAATCATCACTTACATAACAGGACTTTAAGCTTTGCAGAGTATTTTACAACTATTATTTGATTTTATCTTTACAATAGCCCTGAGAGCTAGGTGCTATTAGAATTTCCATTTTATAGATGAGAAAACTCAGGCAAACAGGGGTTCAGTGACTTTCCCAGGGCAACCAGGTAGTTAGTGCCTGAGGCTGGATTTGAACTCATTCCTTTCTATTCCATCTCCAGTACTCTATCCACTATACCAATTAGCTGGGTAGATTCAAACCCAGATATTCATATACACTTAAACCTAGGACAATGTAATCTTGCACATGGTAGGTGCCTAAAAAATGCTTATTAAAATACATCAAACATTCCCTTGCATTTTCATGGGAGGCTGGAGATTTCTAACCCATTCATTGGCTCTGGCTCCACCGGACCACTGAATTCTCTAAAATATATATCATATGTTCCCATTTCTGTGCCTTGGCTCCCTTGGCATCTTTGACCATTGAAATGCGACCCATCCTTTGAGGTCCAGCTCAAAGGCTACCCCATTCATGTTGCCTTTTCTTTTTTTTTAATTAATTTATTAGTTTAGTTTCAGTTAACAAGATTCAATTCCATAGTTCCTTTACCTTCAAATTTCCTTTCCCTCCCTCCCCCCTTCCCCCATGACAGCCAGTATAAGATCTGCAAATGCATTCATATTAGACATCATTCCAATTACAAAGGCATATTGTACTAGGTGGGATGAAAGATGGTAAGGAAGAGAAAAACAAACAATGAAAAGAAAAGGATCATTTAGTTTGCTTCCATCAGGATTAAGGCTCAGTTCTTTCTAGTTATATCTCTGGATGGCACTTTTCTTACTTTCTTGAGTCTTTTGGGATTGACCTACATCACTGCATTGCTGAAAAGAATCCAGTCTGTCATAGCTGGTCATCACAGATATGGTATGTCTGTGATTGTATACGAATTTCTTCTGATTCTACTCTTCTTGCTCAGCATCAGTTTGTATAAGTCTCTCCAGGTAAATGTGAAATCCATCACCTCCTCATTTCTTATAGCACAATAATATTCCATTACATTCATATACCACAACTTGTTTAGCCATTCCCCAATTGATGGGCACCCCTTTAGTTTCCAATTCTTTGCAACCACAAAAACAGCTACTAAAATATTTTTGTACATATGGGTCTTCCTCATTATTTTTTTGATTTCCTCTTCATTGGAGGTAGATTCACCCTTTTTATTTTTGATACTCTGAATTTGGTTTTCTTCTTTTTTTTATCATATTGACTAAGGGACTATCAATTTTGTTGATTTTTTCATAAAACCAGCTCTTAGTTTTATTTATTAATTCAATAGTTTTCTTAATTTTAATTTTATTAATCTCTCCTTTGGTTTTCAATATTTCTAATTTAGTACTAAATTGGGGGTTTTCAATTTGTTCTTTTTCTAGCTTTTCCAATTGCATGTCCAATTCATTGACCTCCCTTTTCTCTAATTTATTCAAGTATACACTCAGGGATATAAAACTTCCCCTGAGAACTGCCTTTAGTGCATCCCACAAATTTTGGTATGTTGTCTCATTATTATCATTCTCTTGAACGAAATTATTGATTGTTTCTATAATTTCTTCTTTGACCTATCCATTTTTAGGATTAAATTGTTCAATTTCCAATTAGTTTTTAATCTATCTTTCCATGGCCCTTTATTTCATATAATTTTTATTGCATCATGATCCGAGAATGATGTATTTAATATTTCTGCCTTTTTGCACTGGATTGTGAGGTTTTTATGCCCTAGTACATGGTCTGTTTTTAAGTATGTACCATGCACTGCTGAGAAGAAAGTAAATTCCTTTTTATCCCCATTCAGTTTTCCCATCCATCATATCTAGTCTCTCTAAGATTCTATTCACCTCCTTAACTTCTTTCTTGTTTATTTTGAAGTTAAATTTATCGAGTTCAGAGATGGGGAGATTTAGGTCCCACACTAATATAGTTTTGCTATCTATTTCTTCCTCGAAATCCTTTAACTTCTCCTCTAGGAATTTGGATGCTATACCACTTGGTGCATATATATTAAGTAGTGATATTGCTTCATTCTCTATGGTGCCTATTAATAGGATATAGTTTCCTTCCTTGTCTCTTTTAATTAGGTCTATTTTTGCTTTTGCTTTATCTGAGATAACTATTGCTACCCCTGCTTTTTTTTTTTTTTTACTTCAGCTGAGGCATAATAAAATTTACTCAAACCTTTTACCTTTACCCTGAGGGTATCTCTTTGTTTCAAAAGTGTTTCTTGTAGACAGCATATTGTAGGATTATGGTTTTTAATCCATTCTGCTATCCGCCTCGGTTTTATGGGAGAGTTCATCCCATTCACATTCACAGTAATGATGACTATCTGTATCTTCCCCTCCATCCTATTCCCTTCCCCTGTTTATGTTTTTGTTTTTTCCTTCCCCCTTCCCCTCCTTGAAGTTTTCCCTTTTGACAGCCCCCTCCCTCAGTGTTCTCACCCAGTGACCCCCCTTCTTGACCTACCCTCTCCCCTTACTACTATTTTCCTCCCTTCTAATCCCCCCTTTAGTCTTCTCCTTTTCACCCCCCCCTTACCCTTCCACTATCTATAGGACACAATAAATTTTTATACTTATCAGATTAAATTACTCCCTGTTTGATTCCAAACCAATTAGAGTAATTTTCAAACAGTCCACCTCTGCCTCCCTCCTTTTCCTCTATTTAATGAATTTATGTGTCTATTCACATTAGAATCTTAAACTTCACTGATTAAGTTGATCCCTTTTTGATCCAGAACCAGTGGGAATTGTGTTTAAATGATGTTCCTCTCCCTCTTTCTTTCCCTCCTTCTATAGTGTGTTTTGATGCCTCTTCAGAAGGCATAGTTTACCTTTTCCTAGCTCATCCTTTCCTTTTTCCCATTACAGTCTCCTTGATCCCCTTAATAGTCTTTTTTGTTTTTTTTTTTTTAGACTTCATGTTAGTGCATTCATACCCACACCCTCTATCTAAGTATAACCCTTTAGAAGGTCATGATAATCATAAAGATTTTGAATATTGACAGTTATCAGCTCCACATATAGGGATGTGAACATTTTACTCTTGTTGCATCCCAAGTAATGAGTGTGTGTTTGTGGGTGTGGGTGTGTGCACTTATGCATGTCTGAGTCTGTGTTTCCCTTGTTTACCTTTTTTATATCTTTCTGGAGTCTTGTAATTGGAGATCAAATTTTCCATTGAGCTCTGGCTTTTTCATCAGGAAAGACTGGAAGTCTCTTATTTCATTAAACATCCATCTCCTTGTCTGAAAGATTATGCTCAGTTTTGCCAGATAGTTAATCCTTGGTTGTAGTCCTAGCTCTCTTGCCCTACGATTTATCAAAGTCTAGTCCCTCCACTCTTTTAATGTAGAAGCTGCTAGGTCCTGTGTTATCCTAACTGTAGTTCTTCGATATTTGAATTGTTTCTTTATGGCTGCTTGTAGAATTTTTTCTTTAATCTTGTAATTCTGAAATTTGGCTACTGTATTTCTTGGGGTTTTCAGTTTGGGATCCCTTTCAGGAGAAGTCCCATGAATTCTGTCGATAGCTATTTTATCTTCTGATTCCAGGACCTTAGGACAGTTTTCTTTGACCATCTCTTGGAGGATGTTGTCTAGACTGCTTTTTTCATCATGGCTTTCTGGTAGACCAATAATTCTTAAGTTTTCTCTCCTGGATCTGTTCTCTAGATTAGTTATTTTTCCATTGAGATATTTTACATTTTCTTCCAATTTTTTGATCATTTTTTTTGATTGACTCCTGCTACATCATAGTGTTCTGAGTTTCAGTTTGATTGTATCTAATTTTTAGGGAATTATGGTCTTCAGTTAGTTTTTGAAGTTCCCATTTTAAGGAGATATTTTCTCCAATTACTTCACTAATTTTACTTTTTAAGGATTTGTTTTCTTCACTGAGCCTTTTTTCCAAGTTGGTCACTACTTCCCTGATTTTGTCTTTAAATTTTTTCTTAAGCTCCTCCAGGAATGCTATTTGGGCTTGAGACCAGATCATGTTTCCTTCTGTGGTCTCAGGTGTGGGTAGAGAGTCTATATTGTCCTGTGCATTTAGTTGTTCTTCCCCTACATAGTAGGCTTGAATATACTTTCTTGCCTTCCCCTTCTCCTTTTCAGCTTCCTTCCTTCCCATTGTGACTTCCTGTTTCTTAGTTTCTCAGGCTATGAGTTTAGGGCCTAATCCTTGACTTTGAATACCTCTGGGTGGCTAGTTTATGGCTAAGTCAGGGAAATCAGTGAGGAATGTAGATGTGTAGGTGGGGGTGAGTCTCACCAATTCAGATTTCTGCCTCTATACCCCTGGGCTATAAGTAGGCTTTTGTTGGTGAGGTGAGGTGGGGCTTGTTGGGACCCCTCCCTCTCTTCAGACTCTTGGCTGTCTGAGTTACACCCCTTCTTGGAGACTTATAAGCCTGAGGCTATTTCCATTAACTTGGGATTTCAATCTGAGTGGGAGACTTATCTTTGGGTTTTCTGCTTCATCAAGGAGGGATGGGAGGATCTGAGCAGCTAGAATTTACTTTGCCATTCCAGCCCCTGTATTATACAGGCAGGCAGTTTCCAAAATTCCAGGTTGGGCACCAAATGCAGTCCGAGAAGCCACTCTCTTCACTGGGGGCCCGACTCTCCTACCTGGCTCCAATGATCCGTTCCCTCTGCGAGATGACTGTGATTCGTCCTTGGTAAGTCTGCAGGCTGGGGCTTTTTCTCTCTCTGGTGTAGTCTGCTTGTCTGCTCTTAGGTCTGAGCTGTGCAGACCCCACACGCTCTTCACTCGTCCTGTCCGGGCACACTGGGCAACCTCCTGGGCTGGACTCTGCCACGCTCTGTCTTCCAGTGGGCTCCGTCACTCCGGAATCTGCTCAGATTCACCCTTTGAGACTTAGTGACCAGGGAGCTCAGCAATGTTACTGCTTCCTTTCTGGCCCATGTTGCCTTTTCTCATTTCTTCCCCCACTCACCCCTAATGGAAATGAGTTCTCCCTCCTCAGACCCTTCCCTCAAAATACTTTTTTGTATCTTTCTTTCTACTCCAATATCCTATCTTATATTACAAGCATTTATGTTGTTATCTTTTTTCTGTCCTGTTTGATCAGAAGTGCTTAGAATCTGGCAGAGTCTAGATAAATGTTTGCTGAATTAAATTAACTTGAATGGGACATCTTTAGGAATTCACCAAGGACTTCCCATATTCCAGATCATCAACCAAAAGCACTGGCACTCTCACTAAAGGGTTTTGCTTATAGTTCTAAGATCAGGCTTCATGGGTAGTTATCTGAAATGGGCCTTGTTAGAAAGGACTTTGTTAGGTAGAACTAACGGGAGCCATGGAGGGGCCTGCCAGCAGACATTAAGATATCTACTTGTGCATATGTGTGTGTGTGTGTGTGTGTGTGTGTGTGTGTGTGTACACACATACACAGACACATATGCATACACAGACACATATAAATGCACAGACACACACACATAGATAGATATGGAGAGAGAGAGAGAGAGAGAGAGAGAGAGAGAGAGAGAGAGAGAGAGAGAGTTAGGTACTTGTTATCTCCCTATTAGAATGCAAGGTCTTTGAGAGATCATTTACTTATTTGTATTTGTATCTCCAGTTTCTAGCACAATGCCTGACACTTGATTTTCACCTATTTCTTTTAATACACTGGGGGTATTTGTGATTGGAAGAAAACTGGGGATTTTTGTTCAGCCATGCCCTACTCTTTGGGACTCTAGGGTTTTCTTGGCAAAGATGCTGCTGTGGTTTGCTATTTCCTTCCCTAGGTTCTTTTACAGATGAGGAAACTGAAGCAAACAGTTTAAGTGACTTTTCCAGGGTTTCACAGCTAGTAAGTCTCTGAGGCCAGATTTGAATTTAGAAAGATGAGTCTTTCTAACTTCAGATGCAGTATCCTATCCACTGAACCAGAATAATAGGGTTAAGTTGTATATAGTGCTTTGGAACTGAACAGATGATAGCCAGGCACAGGGATAAATGGCCATAAAGGATGCATATACCACAGTTCTGAGTTCTTTAGCTCCAGTTTCTATTATCTCATTTATAACTTCTTCCTGACCTAATTGGACACTGAAATATGTCACCTCACAAATCATCGTTCTTATTTACACTTTCAACTCTAGGAAGAACTGGAATTATTCCAGAAAAATAATTCTACTCCATTAAATTCAAGAACCAAGTGTTGAGATACTAATACAAGTGAGACAACCTTCTGCACTGAGAACACAGTGATAGATACAATACAGGCCCTGGTCTTGAGTTACTTACAATTTAGAGGGAACAAAGACAAATATACAAATAACGATGATCAATGTGATAAATGCAAAGCAAAGGACCATAGAAGATGTTTTGAGAAAGTGAAGTAACAGCAAGTCACTTCACCTTAAATTTGGGTATGGTAGTGACAAGTTCTGGGAAGAAGAATGAGATGATTTATGAAGAGGACCTTTAAGGAAAAGAACTTCAACCAAAATTTATGGAAACATAGTCAAGCTGTGGAGGACTGTAAGTGGAGAAAGCTAAGATAATGATTCTGAATGTGGGTGGGCTCCACAACCTCTCTCTAACATAATCCAGTAGTATTCAGCTATTGAAATTAGGAAACTGATTATTTATCTGAGCTAAAAAAACAGAAATGTTAGTCGACTGTTACACTGTTCTATTTTCCGAAACAAAGTTTAAAAGAAAGACCCTTCTTTAAAGTTTGTCTCCATATTCAGACTTCCACATGAGGATCTTGAGTCTCCAAAGCCCTAGAAACCCAATTTTTATTGAGGGTTTATTTTCTGAAATTATACATTAATTCATTTGAACTACTGCTCTCTTTTAAAAAAAAGTTTCTTTGTGTTTTATTGTGACTATAGTTTGGGAATTGTTGCTGTACTGTGCAACTCCCTATCACTGAATATTCAATTTGAATCTATATTCAAAACACAATCACTTAAGTAAAGAAACATTGTTCCTCTAAATGTGTTCTTCTTTGCAGGTGGTTTTTAAATACAGTAGTTACCTAATGTTTCAGTGGTTAAATATATCTGTATTTTCAAAATGTACTAGTTTTTGTAATAATTAGCTATCACCCTATAGCATAGTATCCTAAACTGAGAGTTAAAAGGGAACTAGAAAGTATTCTAACCCAATCCTCATTTCAGAAATTGGGGAACTGAGACTGAGGAAAGGTAAGTAATTTGCCTAAAGGCAAAAGGATAATAGTAGTAACAGTTTCTCTGCCACCAAATCCAGGGTTGTGTGCACATAGACCTAGCTTCAAGGAGATGTTAATATACACAAATTCTGAGAAATCAGGGGTCTAAGGAATTTCATATATGATGCTATCACTGTTTTTACTTCAAATATTTTTTATTTCACTAAATATTTCTCAAATATGTTTTTAATTTTTTAACTTTTTAAAATTTTGAATTCCAAATGTTGTCCTTCCTTCCCACCCCTCTCTCACCTCTTACAAAGGTAAGCAATATGATATTGATTATACACATGAAATCATGCATAACATATCAGCCATGTTGCAAAAAGTAACAAACACACACACACAAACACACACATAACAAGAAAAAATGAAGGGAAAAATGCATGCATCAATGAGCATTCAGATTTCATCAGTTCTCTCTGAAAATGTATAGCATTTGTCATCATGAGTCTTTTGGAATTGTTCTTGGCCATTGTCTTGGTCAGAATAATGCTACCACATTTAAGTACTCATAATTATTTAGGACACAGAAGTCACTAAGACAATAACCCAATTTAACTGAATATTCACTAATATGTAGTCAAGGTTTCCTATTTTTGAATGACATTTTTTTTCAGAAAGGTTGTTTTAAAAAAGTCCTAGAATATTGCATAAGCTCCTGGAAGAGGCTTATTGATACTCAAATGATTTTAACAATATCATCCACTCAGGATAACCCAAATAAATTAAAAATTTATATGGCTCAGGTTACAAAATGCAGCTGGAGATACAACCTATAAAGTTGTTCTACCAGTTTGTATACATGAAGCAGTCTATTAATCAACAAACATTTATTAAGTGCCACTGTGTGCTAGACTCTACGCCAACTCCTATAAATACAAAGATAACAGATGTTAAGTGTGTGTATATAGAATATATGTATATATGTGTGTGTGCGCACATATGCATGCATATTTACATAAATTGTGTTTATTTGCTTATTTTATATATACATACAATATATGCATGTGTATATATGTGTACATATATATAGTGACATATAAACACACACTGAGAATAAACATAAAATAAATGTGAGTTAAATCCAAAGCAAGTAAGAAAGAAGGGCACTAGTAGTTTAATCAAGAAAGACTTCATGAAAAAGGAGTATTGGTGGGGCAGCTAGGTGGTGCAGTGCACACAGCCCTGGTCATGGAATCACAAGGACCTCAGTTCAAATTTGGCCTCAGACACTTAACACTTACTAGCTCTGTGACTTTGCACAAGTCACTTAACCCCAACTGCCCATGCCCCGTTTAACCACCTTCCACTAGTCACTATTGTGTTCATCACACGACTTGGAGGGTGGGTTGCCACTGTGCAATCTCTCCTGCTCATTACGTGACCCATAACAATCAACCATCATCAGTCGGTCTTTAGTCTGAGAAGAGCAATGCTCATATTTTTCACTATTTTTGATCATTACTGGCATTGAACAGGGACAAAGTGAGTGCAGCCCTATTCCAATGCAGTTGACACCTGCTGTGCCATGAATTGCAACCACTTGAGGGCTTCTTCCCCTCCCTCACTGCCTTGACTCCCTCCAAGTTACATGAGTGTTTGGTACTTTCTCCAAGGTCAGACACTCAGTTCAGTATTTCTTTGTATGTGAGCAGTTGCTGGGGATATTTTTTGTTCTAACATTAAAGATTTTGGGATGATTTTGTAAAATGGGTGATAAAAAGCAACAGATCAAACTGGAACATAGAATGTTTAATCTGGAGGGGACACATAGATAGTTGTTTACCTACATGAGAGACAAACATTGTGCCTTATTTGCCAAGAAGTAATAATCATTCTGAAAGAATGCAATCTTCTCCACCGTGTTTAATGAAAATATCCTGACTTAAGCAAATTGGACACCAATGAAAACCAAATTAAAGTGTCCAAATTGTTGAAAAATATCAGTGGGGAACAATGGTTTTTCAAGAAAGAAAACTCAGACAATGAGGTGGGAACTAAGGTTAGTTTTCAGATTTCTAAAGAAATTGATGCTGCTAGGAAGTCTTGTACTGCAGTTTCTGGATTATATCCTGCTTAGTAAAGTACATTTTTTAAAACATTAATGTGATTTTATGATAAATAAAATTCTTAATTAATAAGTGTAATTAATTGATATTAATTAAAATTTCCCCTTTTAGTATAGCTTGTTTGCAATACAGTTTAATCATTAATTATACCTTTACTTGGAAAGTGAACCTTTAAAAACCAACCTGTGTCCCAAAGAAGTTTAACCTATTTTAATTTTGACCTCTACCAATGCCAAATCATGCAGGTCTACCTTAGTGCTATGCACAAATTTTGGCATAAGATAAGTTCTTAATAAGTGCTTATTGACTATTCTTTATTGACTACTTGAGCCCAGAAGGCAGAGCCAGCAGCAAAGGGGAAAAAGTTGCAAAGAAGTAAATTTAGGGTTGATGTCAAGAAACATTTCTTAACCATTAAAGATGATAAAGTAGAAAAGATCACCTTTAAATGTTGTCAGGTTTCCCTCATCTCAAGTCTCAAACAGAAACTAAACGACCACTTTCTTTTTTGGATTTTGGTGCACTAGTTGGATAATAAGATCCCTTACATCTCTGAGTGGGATGATTTTCCTATTCTCTGATTCTAGAGAGGCTCTGAGTATGCACAGAGGCTAGTCTTTTAATCTGTTGTCCAAAGACAATCTTTTGGAGGCAACTCATCAGGAAGAAATTGATCAGGTGATAAATTATTTTAAAACTAACTCAACATCTCAAGAACAGTGCTTACCAAGAAATAAGGGGACCATAATATTCATCAATGAAAGGAATATGTACACTGAAGAACTCATCAGTATTTTGAAACACTGATGTTATTTTATTCCAAAATGTTGGAGAGTCTCCTTTTGCAAAACACATTTATTTGGATGGATGAAACATCAAGTTCAGCAGAGATTTGGAGAAAATAATTCCATCTTCAATATAAGCCTACCTTTATTAAATAGGGGTATGTGTGTGCTTGTGTGTGTGTGTGTGTGTGTGTGTGTGTGTTTTAAACAATCTAGAACTCATTTATATTTAATATACATTTTAAAGCCACTTGGTAGCTATAAGAAAAATGTGACTATTCAGTCTAAATTATAACAATATCATGACAGATGTGTCTTTAATTTAAGTTCAGATTACAGGTCACTTAAGTCGAAATAAATTGAAGTCCTAATAAGTAAGCATATTAACTACTTACAAGTCTTAGTCAGATTTGACTCCATCTATATTGTTTAAAGATTAAGCAGTTAGCTTTTGACACTTAGAGAACAGGGCTGTATGGGTATAATTTCATTGTTCAGTTTTGCAAATAGAATCATATTATTGGATCAGTGTTCACTGATTAATCTCTTCTACCCTTCTTCAGTTGTATTTCCAACTTTGAAAACAAGGAATGTTATTTACTCTGTAAAAACCTGCTACATGAAAGAATACTTTTTCCTCTCATTCATAAGCCGTGTGGGATGAAGTAATCATTTTGTTTTCATGGATGATTTTTACATACTTTAAAGTCATACAAGTGGTTTCCAAGGAGTGAGAAAGAAACAAAAACAGTACCTACCTTATTTTTGTAAATGGCATGAGGACAGAAAACAATCGCACACCGATGGGATGAAATAACTGTTATTTAAGGTGTTTTTAGTGTGTGACAGTTTTCTTGATCATTGCAACATGCTTAAGCCTGGAATGCTTCAACGTTCTCATTTAAATACCCCTTCCCATCAATCACTTGTGCTTTCCTTCCTGGGTCATTGGGAACATAATAATTCATTGTGTCAGTTGAAGGTGCACTGACCTACTTTCCTTGGTTAATTTCAAGGGTAGGATCAGATGTTCCATTGCTTTTTGTAATTGATCTGACGATAGATCTTTACTAGAAGACCCATGACATGGTCTGGGGCATTCCGGGCATCACTGGCTTCAAGGTCATTATTGAAATGAGAAATCTTCAAATCAATTAGCTAACTTGACTGAATAGTCTCCTCTTGGTGACAGTTCTCTCAGCTTTACTGAGCCAGAGTGGTGTGTTTTTGAATTTTAAATGCAGGATGTGTTACCCTATACAATATTCTTCCCTGCCAGGAAGTTCTTCCTTCATCAACTTATTCTGAGAAATTGCAAGCTCTGTGCAAAGTGTCTCACTTCTATCTTTCACAGAGATAGAGAAGAGAAATGAATCCTATCCTCTGATGTAACAAAGCATTAAAAACATACATATATGTTTATAAGCAAATATCTTCTTATATACATATATGTATCTAAAGATGTTAATATGTAGAATGATTTCATCTAGGCAAAATTGGTGAAAATGATGAATCCCCTGACATGATCAGATGTATTGGAATTCACTCTATTTGATGTTATTATGATGTGAAATATGATAATTACTTCCAGGCCAATAGAAATGTTTCTCCCTAGTTTTCTTCCAGAATATTTCTAGTTTTATTATATGGTCCTTTTTATTTTGACATGAGTTTTTGATTGTGATATTGAAATAAGAATTAAGTTTCTTGGTGACTTTCCTTTTTATCATTAAAAATGTACAAAAGGAACTAAACATATTTTATTGATGTTATCTATTTATATTGGTACTTGTGCAAAGGAACAATTTCAGAAATATAGTAGCTATAGCTCTAGAAAAAATGGGCAAATTTAAAACAGTTGAGTCAACAAAAAGGATGCAAGAAGTTAGTGAGAAATCATCAAACCATAAAATAAAAAAGATTTTCTGGAAAATATATTTCTAGTCATTTATCTTATCTTTAGGCTTGTGAATGGCAAGACACCTAAGACTTCTAATTGTCCTGTTTAATCTTTAAGATCTTCATGGATAAAATATCCATATACTCATTCAGTAGCACACTTAAATCCTTGATAATGTTGGCCCCCCAAATTAAGAAGTTACTGTTTAAATACAATTTACATTTTTCCCACTTTATGCTGATTTCTTCTTATTTTGTTCTTTTAAAAGATTGATTGTTCAACACACTTTTCATAAACACTCTTCGTTGACTTGCTGATGCTAATCAAGACACCTTTTAGCTTTCTTTAAATTAAACCAATTGAGTTAATTTATCCTGTTTTCATTATGCCTATTTTCCATGCAATTAACATTATCTCTCTGGTTTTTCTAGTTTCTTCATATTTTTAAAAGAGAGAACAAGTACTTATTTAATCTTTCAAAGTCACTGATTCCAATTTACCATCTTACACTGTCTCATGAAAATAGTGTGACAAGGTTCCTGAGTCAGTATTCTTTATTCCAGATTGTTGTCCTCCAAGCCCTTCATCAGAGAACCTTGATTATTTCATTTCTCTTTTTTCCCTTCCGGCTCCCCTTGTCATCCCCCCTCCCACTTACTGAACTTGTACACAGTCAACCTTCACCTTGTCACCTTAATTCATTCCCACAGCTGTCCTATCTGCCAAGTTACAACTTTTGTCATCCCACTTCAAAGTGTTTCATTCATTCTTCTTTTTTTTAAGGTGTGAAGTTTCATTCTGGCCTCACACCATCATCATTGCAACAAAGTCCTTACTGATACTTTTCTTTGGCATATTTATCACTAAGTAAACAGTTCATTCAATTTTCTTTATTTTTCTTCCACTATATACATTTTGTCTTGAATAAAGACAGAAATAATTCTTAAAAATTAATCTAGTTGTCCTTGGTGCTGTCTAAGGTATCATTTGCCTTCAATTTAAAGCTTTACAAACTGAGGGCTTATGACTGATTTAACTTAGGAACTGGCATAATTCTTTGTATAAATAGAATTTAATCAATCAAAAACATTAATTGATCATTTATTGGGGAAGCCTTTCTGAATTCCAATTAATGTTAAAGCCTTCCTATTTAGATTATTACCTGTTTATCCTGTATCTATCTTACTTTTATATAGTTGCTTGCATATTGTCTCTCCTATTAGACTGTGAGAGTCTTGAGAGCAGGGATGACTGTTGTCTGTCTTTGTATCCTCGAGCTTGGTACAGAATCTGGTACATAATAGACACTTACTAAATATTTGCTGACTTGCCTTGTTTAGATAAATTTGGAGCAAATTTAGTGTGTGATTCCTTCTAGTTACTATTCAGGTATAGACATACAGTGTATGTAACTCAATGTCTGATTTTGTCAAAGTCTCACCAGTGGTAGGACAAGAGGGCAAAGGATTAGATAAAATATACATTTTCAACAAAATACATAATTGAGACATTATTCTTTCAAATTTCCTTTCCCTATAGATTAAACCCAAACTCCTTTACAGGGCATTCAAGCTCCTCTGTTACATGGGACTGACATATTTCCCCACTATTCTCTTAGATAAACACTTTGCTCTAGAGAAATTGGCTGAACCAATGTTATCTACATATGCTTTTCCTATTCTTGTCTTTACGTTCCTGTCTGGAATGCCTTCTTCATTTCCTTCCATGTATCAAAATCGTGTCAGTCCTTCAATACCATCTCAAACATCACTTTCGCATTCTGTTGCTAAGAGATCTATCTTAATAAACCATTATACAAATTATGATTACATTTTAGTTTATATAAGTTGTATTACAAAATTGTCATTTGGAACTAAGAACACGTGTTTAGCATAATAAATAATCATGTAAGTGTGAGGGCTCTCAGGTTAGTCCACAAAATATATTCATGCAAAATGGGGCTCAAGAATAGTTAAGCATTGCCTTTATAAGAAAATATTCCCTCTCCCACTTCTGTACCAGCTGGAGAAAGTCAAGGAGGCAGAAAGGGAAGTTTATGTAGGGAGCATTAAGTTCAAGAGTGTTATAATGCCAGTGTGTTCCTGGCTCCAGAGAAACAATTGTTATATTTACAAAATTAGCATTCCTACCTCAAAAATTAGAAACACTACAAGTTAAGGTTTTATTTATTGCCTTGTTGATTGCCTAGAGTTAAACAAACAATGGAGAAAATGTTAGTAATGAAGATTTAACTTAAAAGTTAATCAGGAGTAGAGGCGGCTAGGTGGCACAGTGAGTAGAGTGTCAGCCCTGGAGTCAGAAGGACCTGAGTTCAGATCCACCCTCAGACACTTAAAGCACACACAAACAAAAACCTAGCTGTGTGACCTTGGGCAACTTACTTAACCCCAACTGCCCTCCAAAAAGCCAAAAAAAAAAGTTAGTCAGGAGCACTTCCTCTCCCCAAAAAGTCACTTGTTAAACATTCACCAGTATACTTCTGAGTAAATTCCTAGATATTTCCAAAATGAAAGTCATTAAATAGGTGATATCAGCCATAGTGGGGGAAAAATCAACAATGAAAGGATCTCTATAGTCAATTATGGGAAGGAGGGGAATTTAAGTGTTTCTGGCAGAATATTGTTATTGGCTAAGAAATCATTTGTATATAAGGGGTCATAATAAGTTATTTTAGAAATTTTCTAATGTTACTGCATATACAAATTTATTTAGCATTCTTTCATATCTGAAGTAATTCGTATTATTATGTGCCTATTTGTGTATGGACACTTCTTATCTTTTGAACCCTATTTATAGTATATAGGCATGAAACAGTAACTTGTACTTTGGTATTGCGCACATAAGTGCTCAATAATTTTTTTTCTTTGTTACAGACTTATAGATCTAGATATAGGACCTACAGATACCTCCTAACTCAGAGACGGGTCACCTAGTCAACCCTATCCCAAATCTCTGCTTGTTCATATCTACCCCCCCCAAAAGTGTCACAAGCCTCCAATGATGTGTTAACCTTCTTGTTCTTTTATTTTATTTTTGGTTTCATGTTGTTGTGGTTTGTTTTTTTTTTTTTCTGAGAGGTAGAAGAAAATTAAATCAAAGCAAATTTATTTAATGAAATGGCATAGTGAATGTAGGTAGTATGAGTGCTGCCACAATACTCCTACACCTAATTCTCAACTTATGAGTCAGATCTCCAAAGAAAGACTAATATGTCATTCCTCGTGTTTTTAGAGTTAATCCTGAGACCTTGGGGAAGTTCTTCTCTAATACCCTCAGCTTAAGCCCATGCTGGTATGCTCTCTCTTCCCCTCTTCTCTCCAGTTCTCAATTGATATCATTCAGTCATCCAGATTCAATTAGCTTCTAGAAAAGATTATGTAAGAAATTGGTACTGTAAGGAGATCTGGTATTAAATATTCTCCCACAAGTCTGACATTCTCCCACTAATACATACAGAGTACATAAGAAAGTGAGTTCAAACTCAAAGAATACCCATGGCAAGTTGAATAGTTCACATCAACTGGAAGTCCTATTGTTGAAGTCCTCAAGAAATTTCCCTTAAGTTTGTGGTAGTTTTTTGTTCATCTCTTAATAAAATTATGAATCTTTGTTCAACCTGTCCATGGATTCAGATGCAAACATGGTCTTCAAATGTTTCAGGGACACTAATAGGATACTAATGCAATGATGAGAAGATGGAATTTCTGCCTGAACTCTCAAGTTCATGAGGTCCTCCTTTGGTCAAAGGTTATCGAAAGAAAAGAGAACAAGGCCACTGCTCTTTTCTCCCACCAGTCCTTACAAGAAACTATTCAGAATGTTTAGCTGGAAGACTGACTCCTCATCTCCTCATCTCCTCCTCATTGGAATTTCTGTCTCCATTTTGTACTGGTCTGTATAGAAGATCCATGGAACATAATGATATTTCTTCAGTCAAGTCAAAAAATTATTTCTGTGAAATATCACACAAGTTCATTTAATGCCTTCCTAGAGATACCAACACTGATCAAGAGATCTTCACACTTAGTTGGATGCCACTGATTCCCTTTAAATATGTTGCTACCTGAATAAGGTGTTATAGCATTTTATCATGTACTTTGGGTGGGGTGGGATACAATGGTTGATTTACTTAATGAACTTCCCTTCCTTACATAAGCATGTAGTCATAAAAGTTTTCCCACATACCTGCAAAACACTTATAAATATAAATTGGAAAAACAGACACAAATAGGGCAACATGTATGGAAAGTGACATCTGAAATGTGTGTGTTCAAGGCATGTGCAGAGAGGGGTACACAAGAAGTATACACTTGCATCTAGCCAGGGTGCATATGAAGAGACATGACTCTCTTCTCTGATTGTCTAGACTCCTTGCTGACCCTGTATGGCATGTAATCCATACTGAGTACATATTATTTGTCAGACACTATAAAAGTGATTTCTCCCCAGATGTTGATGGCCACTCAGTGGGATGCTTTCCCCCTGCAGTGGTATCTGATGTGGTTTTATTAGATACAAAGGTTATAGAATGTCTCTTTCTGCTTAGTGTCCAGATTCCATTGGTAGACTGCATTGCATTATGGCTAATTCAACATGAAAGTAGGAGTGGACTGTCATTTTTTTTTTTAGCTTAAAACTCAGAGATCTTTAATATAGCTCTTTTATAAAAGCAAATCTCTAATTCACTCATTTATTAGAGTGGGAGGAAAAACTAAGCCCTTAGGGGTTTCTGTCTATAAGAAAATCCTTAAGACCCAAGTTCTTAGAAATATAGAACTGCTCAACTAACTACTACCATGTTAGGGTTAAATCTATATTTGAAAATCATTTTCCTGGTAACTATGACAAAGTTTCTATCAGTAGCTTCACTTTGACTTGGATTAGAAATTACTTGTGGCTTTCATTTTTTTTTCACTTCAAAATTATTTTAAATCTTATGTTCAAATGAGTGTACATGTTCAATCATATAGACAAATTAAGGGAATAGAACGAAGCATTTGGGACAATGTAATTTTATTTCCCTTGCCTAGTAGTATTCCTGATCATATTCCTGACCCAAATGTGTGTTTGTATGTATGTATGCATGTTTAAAATAATATGTGTATATTAGATATAGTATACACACACATACACACACACACATATATATATGTATATATATACTCTATATTTGAATATTTATATTGCATATTTAGCACATATTATACCTTATGTGAGTAGATAGATGGTACAGTGAATAGAGTATTGGCCTGGAAGTCAGGAGGCCCGGAGTTCAAATGTGGCCTTTGACACTTAACAGCTGTGTGATCCTGGGCAAGTCATTTAACCCTGATTGCCTCTCATTAAATAAACAAATGAATGGTATACTATGAATATTGTATGTTACACATGTATTATATTTATACATATGTGTATATTGAGGCAGCTAGAAGACTCAATGGATTGTCAGCTGGGCCTGACATCAGGAAGACCTGAGTTCAAATCCAACCTCAGACACTTACTAGCTATGTAATCTTGAGCAAGTCACTCTTTTTGTCTAGGAGGTAGTTATATGGCTCAGTGGATGGAGAGGTGGGTCTGGAGTCAGGAAAGCCTGAGTTCAAATTTGGCTTCAACTACTTACTAGCCATGTGACCACGGGCAAATCAATTAACCTTAATTGCCTCAATGTACTGCAGAAGAAAATGGCAAACCACTGCAGTATCCTTGCCAATAAAACCCAATGGACAGTATGGTTTATGTGGTCATGAAGTATTAGACACAACTGAACCACTAAACAACAAAAATATGTGTGTATATCTTTGTATGTGTGTCTGCACATATCTATCCACCTATCTACCTATCTATCTATCTATATGTGTGGGTATATGCATATACATATCTATGTGTATGTGTGTATTTGTGTATCTTTACCAAGGAAATGACTTAAAATAATGGTAAACATAACAGATCTCATATACTGTAACTGAAATTCATAAGATATTTAGTTATCTATATACTGCAACTGAAATTAATAAGATAATTAGTTATCTATATTTAGATAAACTTACTCTGATATTGACTCATGATGACCTCTATTTCTATCTCCTCCATCACACACTGGTAGGTATACATCACATTTATCTCTGCAGACAGGGTAAATTTTAATAGCCAGGCGATTAGGCTTATATAGCAGAGTTTTCAAACATATTTGTATTCCCATCAAAAGAGGCAATTATATCTTATTTTCCAAACATTAGTCTGAATTTGGACCTTTGTTTGCTGCTATCCTAACACAATTTCCAGACATTTTAGTGTCATAAAATATGCTGTGGTGGCAATTCTCCAGCTGAAATGCATTGTCTTTAAATAGAACTTGTTTTCCTTCTATTATCAATGTGCATTAGAACTGTTGAACACAAAATAAAATACTGCATTTGTAATTTTAAGTGAAACTATCTTTGCATAATTATCCGGTTGAGTAGCATTGAATGTATGATAGAAGTCTTCCCAAATCACATAAATATTCATGTAATTGGGCTTTATGCTGTGCACTTTGTATCAACAGTTAAAAAAACTGGAATTTCATGGTTACCATTATTTCAATGTACCAAATAGACTACAAAATGGCTCCCCTTGAAATGAGAAACATCTGGTGTTTATTAGACATTCAGAGCAATAGAAGTCCACTGTCAGAACATGAAATGATCATATTTTCTTATGTTAGATTTAATAGTTGTAGAAGCCATTGTCAAGAGTGCTCATTTTGGAGAAAACTCTTCAATCAATAACTAATAAATCTTATCTAAAATTTAAATGTTCACAAAAAGTACCTTTAAAAGGTAATTTTTATTAAGATCCTTAAGCAAAAGGTTTGAAACTTTTTTTCATGTAAGTTCTTCCATACACAAAAGCATCACAACCCAACAAACAGTACCTCAAGCAATAACAATTGAGGGACTAACAAAGTTTAATGGACCAAATGTCTAATTTTAAACCAAGTCTTCCTCACTCAAAAATTTACCTACTATCAAGTACATGTACAACCTATGGAAATAAAGTCAACTATATTATTTAAAAACCATAAAATAAATGTCATTATTCAGAGATACTCTGAGCCTTTTAGGAATGAGTAGTTTTTAAAGGAAAATTGTTGTTTAATTATTATTAGCTTGGGTTGAAAACTTTAGTTATAAGATCAAAGATATTTGGAGCTAGAAGGAACCATTTCACAAATGTGAAAACGGAAACCCAGAAAAGTTGACCTTCAGTTGACAAAGATAACACTGGTAGGGAGTGGAACCTGAAGTTAAAATAAATTCCTCTCTGACTTCAAATCTCACCCTTTCCACTGTACCTTCTTTAGCTGGCAGAGAGGAAAAATGAATAAAAGTTTTAATCTCTAAGATTACAGGAATTCAGGAAGAACTGAGTTCAAATCCAGATTCTCTTTGTTCAAATCTAACATCTCTGCCTTCTTTTCTGAGTTCAAATTTCACACTCCTTTCACTTTTCCAGCTTTTCTAACTTGACCTGACAGTTCTTTAACTCAGCTAATATTTCTTGGAGTTTTTATATTGGAATCTCCTGAGGTGATTGGTAAATTCTTTCAATGCATCTCTCTGTCTTTGTCTCTGTCTCTGTCTCTCTGTCTCTCTGTCTCTCTTGTCCCTCTCTGTCTCTCTATATCTCTGTCTTTTCATATATATGGATATAGATAGAAATATACATCTATATATATATGTGTATACATATATAAATATATACACATGTGTGTGATGTGTGCATAGATATAAATATAGACAGTTTTCCTTGATAAATTTCTTAAAAGATGCTGTTCAGGACCTCCTTTGGATTATAGCTTTCAGGCAGCCCAATGATTATGACACTGTGTCATACAGATTTATATTTCAGGTCAGTTTTTTTTTTCAGTGAGGTATTTTACATTTTCTCCTATTTTTTCATTATTTCAAATTTGTTTGATGGATCCTTGATGTCCTATAGAATCATTAGCTTCTACTTGCCTAATTCTAATTCTTTTTTGTATTTATTTTTTTAATCTTTTTTTTAAACAAATACTTTATTAACTTCTGTTTTACATCATTCATTTCTGCCAGATTTTGAGTTACAATCATTTCCCCCCCATTATTCCCCTACCCAACCTCCCAGAATAGCAGTCCCACAAGATATCGCTTCCTACAATCTGCTCTCTCCCATACCTTCTCCCATACCCCCATCGACTTTTCCATTAGAGGAAGATGAATCTTTGTGTCCCAATGCCTGCACATCTTATCTCCCAATTACAAAAAAAGATATTAATAATACTATATATATATTTGAAACATTTAATGTTACGACCTCGAATTTCAGATCCATTTCCTTCCTCCCTTGTCACCCATTCCCTCTTGGGAGATAAGTAATTCAGTATATGTTGTACATGTCTAGCTATGCAAAACATTATCATAGTAGATATATTGTACAAGGCTGCTTATAATTCCCTCCCACTCATCCCACCCCCCACCTGGTCCATTCCCTACATGATCCTGTCCCTCTTCTATAGTGGGTACTTCCAACCTCCCCTCACCCCAAGGATGCCCTCCCATCCATCATCCCTCCTCTCATCCCCCTTCCCCCTATCCTGCTGCAGGTTGAGATATCCCATTTAGTA